>JANJGK010002822.1:0-109907 GCA_039081455.1 Macrobrachium rosenbergii | reverse complement strand
AGTCAGACCAGGCCATTGCACAGCTCATGCAGTTCAACTGCTACTCCCGATACAAAGAGGGAGCAACAACTCATAGACACTCCAAAGACAGAGAAACACCATTCCCAGTCTACATGGGACTCTCAGTCTATGCCAAAACCAGGAAGAGAAACCTGGTTGAAATGCTACATCAGTATGGCCTCAGTATCTCTTATGACAGAGTACTGGAGGTCTCTGCACAGTTAGGAGATGCCACAGTTAGCAAATATGTGGAGGAGGGTGTGGTCTGTCCCCCAGTACTGCGAAAAGGGTTGTTCACCACTGCAGTGATGGACAACATCGACCACAACCCATCTGCAACTACTGCCACTACCTCCTTCCATGGAACTAGCATCTCCATATTTCAGCACCCCACCAAGGAGAACACTGGACAGGAAAGACAGCAACTAAAGTTTGCACCTGAGAAAGTGAGGTCGGTGCCTGAATTGCCGGACACATTCACAAACATCTCACCAGCTTCCTTTCAAACAAAGAACCCTGTGCCACCAAACACTGCAATACCAAAGCCACCCACAGATATCTTGGGGCCACAGCTTGCACTGGAGTATCAGTGGCTAGACAAGGTCATAGTCACCCAGGAAATAGACGATGCAGTGAATCTGACGTGGTCAGCTCATCACGCTTCAATGAAGAGAAGCCCAGAATTTGAAGTAACCATAACTTCATTGCTTCCTCTCCTGCGTGATCAGGCTCATTCTGTTGCTACGATCAAACACGTGATGCAGAAAGTGCAGGATGTCACTGATTTTCTGAACCCTGGCCAGATACCCATAATCACAGCTGATCAGCCAATCTATGCCGTAGCAAAGCAGGTGCAGTGGCAGTGGCCTGATCAGTATGGCGAAGACAAGTATCTGGTAATGTTTGGTGGTCTGCACATTGAGATGGCAGCAATGACATCTCTTGGTACTCTTCTTCATGGCAGTGGTTGGACAGGAGCTCTGGTGGAGGCAGGAGTTGCTTCATCTGGAACTGCAGAATCCTTCCTGTCAGCTGCAAGTGTAACCAGGACACGGCAGATGCACCAGGTTACAGCCTCTAGTTTGTACAAACTCCTGAGGACAGCATACACTGACTACTGTGCTGAGAAAGCAAACAACAATGAGCAGGCATTAGAGTTTGAGGAGTGGTGTGACCTTCGAAGACAGCAGAGTCCACAGTTCCACTTCTGGCACATGGTGTTGTCTATGGAACTTGTGATATTCCTACTGATCAGGTCCTTCCGTGAGGCCAATTTTGTCCTCTACTGCCAGGCATTGCATGAGCTGATACCCTACTTCTTTTCCAACAATAATACAAACTATGCTCGTTGGCTGCCTATTCACCTCAGGGACATGCTTACCCTAGAGAGTTCACACCCAGAGTTGCACAAGGAGTTCAAGGCTGGCAACTTTGTTGTGCACAAGACCAGTCACCAGTTCTCAGCAATGGCTCTTGACCAAGCTCATGAGCAGACCAATGCCTTTATAAAGGCTGATGGCGGAGCCATTGGGCTGACTGAAGATCCGTCAGCACTCAGAAGATGGATGGTGGCTGGCCCAGAGATCATCCGCTTGGTGTCTGCATACGAAACAGAGGTTCAAAGTAAGGAGTCTAATGAGCAGACAACACACCATGAACAAACACCTCATGCGCAGAAGACATTCTTGGAGAGAGTCAGCAAGCTGTCATTGGCTTTGCAACACTTGGGAAGTCCTTTTCAGGAAGAGAGCCAGGATCTGTATTCCATTGACAACAAAGACATTGCCCACCCCAGCTCAGCAGAACTTCTACAGACACACCTTGACAGAGGCCGCACTAAATTTCAGAAGTTTTCAGACTCTTTGGCAAACAATGCAGTCTCCTTCTATGAGCCGATAAAGAAGAACAGAACTGACTTCTTCAGGCAAGAAGCTGCTCCTGTAGAACAGTCAAAGCAGAAACTTCTGAAGGAGGATTGCCAGCTTTTCTCAAAGCTATTTATATCCTGTCAGAGCCGTGAATGTGATCTGCAGGAATTCTTCCAGCACGAGAATCAAACATTCCCAGCTTCCCTTAGTGAGGGTGGTAGGCTGTACACATGTCAGAAGTCTCAGCTGACCTCGGTCCTGGAGAGTCATGTTACACTAGAAGACAAAGAACCAAAGACTGATGTCCTCATTGTAGATGGATCAGCTTTGGTCCATGCCTTGCCACCAAAGAAAGGAAAGACCTTTGAGGGCTATGCACTTTGCGACTTCTTGCCTGTGATACAATCCTATAGCAGCAAGTACACATCATCACATCTTGTATTTGATGTATACAATACATCCAGCCTCAAAGCTGAGACCAGGCTCCAACGTGGTCAAGGAGGAAGGCGCAAGGTGACAGACAAGAACACAATTCCATCCAACTGGCGCAATTTCCTAAGACACGATGCCAACAAGACAGAGTTGTTCCAGTTCCTGGCAGACAAAGTTGCCCAGATGTCTGCCACAAATGTTGTCATTGCCACGAAAGGGTCTGCTGTCCTCAGCACTCATGAGGCTAGTCTTCAGGGACTGGAAAAGTGCTCTCATGAGGAAGCTGACACCCGCATCTTTCTCCATGCCAAATATGCCACAGAACATGGAGCCAAGACCATCACGGTTAAAGCAAATGACACAGATGTTCTTGTCGTTGCAGTCAGTGCTTTCTCCACTCTCCACAATCTAGGGCTAGAGAAGCTATGGGTGGCATTTGGCCAAGGCCAGAGCCTGCGCTGGATTGCTGTGCATGACCTGTGCAACTCTCTGGGCCAGGAGAAGGTGAATGGCATGCTCTTCTTCCATGCGTTCACAGGCTGTGATACAGTGTCAGCCTTCCGGAGCAAGGGCAAAAAGACCGCCTGGCAGACATGGAACATCTTTCCAGAGGCCTCCACTGTGTTCTCCAAACTGAGTCACTACCCTCTCAGAGTGGAAGAGAGTGACCTGAAGGTCCTGGAGAGGTTTGTCATACTTATGTATGAAAGATCCAGCACTGCTGGCACTGTGGATGAGGCTAGACTTGATATGTTTGCCAGAAAACAAAGGGCATATGAGGCCATTCCACCAACCAGGGGAGCTCTCCTCCAACACACCAAGCGTGCTGCGTACCAGGCTGGTTGTGTGTGGGGGCAGGCCACCCAGTGTCAGCCACAGCCAGAGAACCCTGCTGAGTGGGGATGGCAAAAGTCTGGTGAAGCATGGCAAGTCCTCTGGACAACCAACTCGCCCTTAGCCAAGAGTTGCCAACAGCTTACCAAATGTGGATGCAAAGCAGGCTGTCGGGAAAGGTGCAAGTGCTACAAGCTGGGTCTTCCCTGCACAGCTCTGTGCACTTGCAAATGTGAAGTCTAGATAAATATTGCCCTCTCTTCAGTAGATAATCTAGCTTGAGCATCCAACGTGTCATGCTATGCCTACCTTCTTATCCTCGAATTTTTCAAAGGTGTAGGTTGAGAGACCTATACATAGATTGGTTGCGTTTAGTCCGTATTTCTCTTCTTTTCTTTTTATGGTTACAGTCTTAGACACAATGTTGTATGTGACCATACCATTACTATTTCAGTTGAAAATAGCATATTAGTTAAACTGTCTGATCACATGAATATACCATTAAATAAAAACAGTTGGTCTCTATGTCTGCTAGCGCTGTGGATAGAAAAAAAAACTTTTATGGCAACCATTTTGTACGCCATCTTGGTTACAATTCATTTAGTAAGGGTTTTCAATAAAATGTGTGGTATGGAACATTTTTATAACCTAAAAGTCGAGGTTTAAAAAAAAAAACTGGCATATTCCATCCAATAGATGCTCCCAAACCAGTGAATCTCAACATAGATGGCGGCCATTTTGAAAAATAGCCGCCATCTTGGATTTTCAGGTGGCCAGCGCCCTTTTCTAAGAGAGCGTATTCTTAGGAATGTTTGTGCCAAATTTCATGCTTGTTTCACTATCTGAACGATTTTTACAGCAATCTGCTGCACTAAGAGAGACTGGACAGAAGACGGAAGCATTCCGACCTTACTATAGCAAAGTACAGCGTTTACGTCATGACCATCCCTCAGAGCTAATTGGCTGGCAATAGTTTCGAAAAGTCAGTTAATCTGTGGTTCTTCTCATGTTCATTAATATTGCAATGGTTGTTGTACCGAACTAAAATACATTCTGCAGATTATCAAAAGGAAACGTTATATCATCCCCTGAGGTAAAATCGTAATACGCATCTCAATAAAGGCGGTTAAAAAAAGGAAAATATGAACGAAGTCAGGAGTGTTCCGCGATGCTACTACAGTGTTGTGCTTCGTAAAGGAGGTTCACCTGAATACGGAGGTGACACAGGGAATGTGTGTTCGAATCGGTGCACTTGAATCACTGGACAATGACAATTACCGTCTGATATTGTCAAGCGTGTTCACCATTCTAAACCTAAACCCAAAGACTTTCTCAGAGCTATGCAGACTGATATTTCATATTGATTTCAGGAAATTTTACTACATTTTAAGTCATTGCACTCGTTTACACATTCGGAGGGATGACAAGCAGTGACTGCCCTCTACAAATCCTGTATATGACTATGTTTAACTTAAAGTTTTACAGTATAATAGGCTGTACGAGTAGTATTGGATATAATTTGCTGAGAATTTTCCTAAGGACGTTATCTTCTTTCGAAATAACAGGATCATACAAATGGACGTAGACCTACAGAATAATGTCCTGTGTCTTGTTGTCGGTTTACGCAGCTTATGGTGTTTGGATTATAGGCCTATCTTATACTCAGTCGTTTTATTGTGGTTATTCTTATTTTTTTTTATGGTGCTTGTAGTTTTGTGTCCTCGAAAACTTCATATGGTGACCTACAACTGCAGAGTAAACATAGACCTATTCATAAAATACTGGTGTAAAGAATTATCTGCCTACTCTTGTCAATTGAAATTTAGTCATTTGTTTTAATTAAAAGTAATCGAGATCTTTATGAATATAGTCTACGCTAGAATATTCTCCTAACAACAGAGAGAGAGAGAGAGAGAGAGAGAGAGAGAGAGAGAGAGAGAGCATATTTACGGGCTCATGTATCCTTTTGTCCAACAGGGTAACCTGTAAGAATGCCCCCAAAAGCAAATGAATATCATGGGCCACTCTCTGACTGGTTTGGATCCTCTCATACATAACTTTTTCAGCTCTCATTTATTTTTTCTTATTTCGTTAAGTATCTTATGATGCCTTCCTACCATAGCCTTCATTTTCATAGAAATGCTACAGCACCCTTATATTTACTCATCACACTAATATAATTTGTTATCCCTCTTGTAAATATATTTTCAATATAATTCATTGAGAGCAGTCTGATAGTTGTGTGTGAGGAAGGTTGAGACAGTCCTATGATTGATCTGTGTGTGCCATCGGCTACGTGCCCTTAAGTTTTACTTTTATTCTCTGTGGCAAAGTGGCGTTACAATTACTACGTCCACCCACGCATGTCTGTGCATGTGCACTTGCTTATACGTGTACATTCCACTTTATATTATGCATTATATATCGTGGAGTTGAAACTACTATATTAATTAAAAGTGACTCTATTTCCAACAGATACGGGAAGAAAACTATTTGCGATAAGAAACTGACTTGTAGGCCCATGCCCTGTCATGTTCTCAAAATATGAGAATTTAATGTGTGGTCCTGTGACCTGTCATTGCCTCAGTATATAAGAAACTGACGTGTATGTCTACGACCTGTCATAGCATCAAAATGTAATAATTTGACGTGTAGTGCTATGACCTGTCATTGCCTCAGAATATAAGAAATTGACGTGTATGCCTAATCCCTCCATGATATTAACATTTGACATGGCTGCATAAGTGTATACTTCATTTCAATTAATGTGTTCTATGTGGGATCGCTTATGTAGGCCAACACCAATTTAAAAGAAAAAAAAAAGCAAGGTGCTTGTGTATTTAGGCTCCGCGTGATAAATAAAAAAAGATGCACAGACTAAATGATCCAAGATCTTCCTAATGACATATAACTTAAAATATATCTTTTAACGGAGATCTCAATTGCAACTTCACAACTCCGGGAACTCTGTGGCGTCATCATTCATGCACGACGCTCAACGTGACCGAACGGAGTCAAATCCGTTCTGGTAATCGTTTGAACTGCTAACTAGTGTGACGTCATTCACCCCTCGAGAGCTAACCAATCGCTGACGTGCAGTGGGCGGGGCTTAGCTGCAAAGAGCGGTGGACTCTGCTATATTGAGAGTTGCTTTCTAGCCTCACACCTGCCCCTACAGATGGCGGCTTCTTGCGAGGCTTTTTTCTGTTTTTAATTCAGACCATCTGCTAGCTCACTGAGGCCTGTCCAAGGCTAGGCGTCCTCCATCACAGGGTGATTGGGTGCCTGTGCGAGGCTAGAATGACAGGGTGGCTCAGAAAAAGAACGGACGAACACTGCGTTCGTATGCCATACATTGACCATGACTTCAACTTGATCTAAGCACTTATCAAGTCATAGTCTTACGTACTAAGGTGTTTATGGGAATAACTTCATTAAAGTATAGAAGTAAGGACCACCTATATAATTATAGTCTGTTGACTGTATCAGAAGACCTATAAGGTCAAAGCCTTTAGTCAGTCGAGCACCAGGAACCGGAAGAGGAGGCCATAGAACGAAGGCAGGAACTAATGACGTAAGGCATTAGACCGATGCCTCAGTATATAAAGAGATATATTTCTTTTTACCTTCAAAACCAAACTTTGTCAGGCGTGTGGTTTCACGAATCTGGTTTGATTTAAACCAGTGAGGTTTAACGGTTGGTTTTTATCTTGTTAAGATACGGGTTTATATATTTAAATGAGTAACGACAGCAGGTGACTCAGGTTGGTTTAAGGGAGACGAAGAAGATGACCTAGACCTATATATTATGTCGGGTCAAACAGACCATCGAACAAGAATGTAGTCTTATGCATAACTTGCTTTTATCATTCAGTTACGTAAGAAAATAATCCTCGAGTTCAATCCTTTTTAAATCCTCTAAATATATACCTGTAGAATTTCCACCTCAAGTAACGGATTTCGGAATAGCCCTAGACTGGAATTGTTATCCATCAGGCTTATAGCTACGGAGATAGACTGAAATGCTCTTGATACATGCACCTGTTTGCATTTGTGTGTGTGTGTGTGTGTGAGTATTTGTTAGCGGATTTATATACCGGATTATAAGGCCAGAACTAATTGTGTTGGTATCATCTCTGTCTACCCATGGTTGGTTGGAGATGAGGCACGTGCGCATAAGTAGCTCTTGATTGCCTGACAGTTAACGTGTCCGATACCCTTGGCTTATTGTGATAAATATTAAACTATTTCTTCGGTAACGTATTCGAATATTGATATATACAAAGACCCCCCCCATACCTTCTTTTACAAATCATAAAAATGCCGATTTGTATCGATAATATGAGAGTATAGTCAAACGAAAGACGAGTTTGTGTAAAACACAAACGAACGAACGATGGGTTTCAATCATTATTATGCTTTATCTGACCGGTACATATACCCAAAGCTACACTTGCTACAGTCCTGCGCTCACAAACTTTACAGATTACAAGATTTCCTTATGACTAAAAATTTGTTCTATGTACGATTTCATTGAATGAATATGAAAATAGCTTTACTATTGTACCAAAGTCATATAATCCACATCCGGAAACTGGAAAAGTAACAGGAAGCATTGGCAAGCGAACGATAGACCTAGTCATCAGATATCTCATTTTGGTGGCCTCAGTGAGATTTCAAACTTTTGCTCGATATGTTATTTGTTGAAACACTCCTAAAATTCCCCAGTCTCTGAGTTGTTATAGTTACGAATGCTCAAGGAAAATTCATATAAATAAGCAAAGTATTCTGAAAGAAAACGGCCGTACCATTGTCATGCATCGAGTGAAATTTCCCGCCCTCAGTCCACCCAATGTTGAGGTAGTAAAACAGACTGAGACTGTGAGACTGAGACACCAAGGCTCAGTGTCTCTTGAGACTTCGTGGTGAGTCAGACCTTTCGCGGGACGCTCTCGGGACCCGTCCAGGAGGCGATCTGCCTGACCGGAGGCAAAGTGTTAATTGACTTTATTGTTTATATATATACATATACGCCTTGTATGTATGTATATATATATATATATATATATATATATATATATATATATATATATATATATATATATATATATATATATATATACATACGCATGTATATTGCACATTGTTTTAATGGTTGAAAAATAGGCCTGGAATTGAACTGAATCTGTCTTTGATCTTATGTATTTTGTCTCTCTCTCTCTCTCTCTCTCTCTCTCTCTCTCTCTCTCTCTCTCTCTCTCTCTCTCTCTGTCTGTCTCACTTCATTGCGCTTCACTTTCTAGGTATTCTTTGGTAATCTGGAGTATTCTGGGTATTCTGGGGCATTCTGGGTATTCAGTGGTATTCTGCGTATTCTTTCGTATCCCGGGTATTCTGGGGTATTCAGTGGTATTCTGGGTATTCCTTCGTATTCCAGAGTATTCTGGGTATTCAGTGGTATTCTTGGGTATTCAGTGGCATTCTGGTTATTCTGGGTATTCAGTGGTATTCTAGGGTATTCTTTGGTATTCTGGGATATTCTTTCATATTCCAGAGTATTCAGTGGCATTCTGGGTATTCAGTGGTATTCTAGGGTATTCTGGGTATTCAGTGGCATTCTGGGTATTCAGTGGAATTCTGGATATTCTGGATATTCAGTGGTATTCTGGGGCATTCGGGGTATTCAGTGGTATTCTAGGGTATTCCGGGTATTCAGTGGCATTCTGGGGCATTCAGGGTATTCAGTGGTATTCTTTGGTATTCTGGGTATTTTTTCGTATTCCAGAGTATTCTGGGTATCCTGGGGCATTCTGGGTATTCAGTGGTATTCTTTGGTATTCTGGGTATTCTTTCGTATTCCAGAGTATTCTGGGTATCCTGGGGCATTCTGGGCATTCAGTGGTATTCTAGGGTATTCTGGGTATTCAGTGGCATTTGGGTATTTAGTGGTATTCTGTGGCATTCTGGGTATTCAGGGGTATTCTGGGTATTCTGGGGCATTCTGGGTATTCAGGAGTATTCTGGGGGTATTCCAAGTATTCTGGGTATTCAGTGGTATTTTGGGAATGGTATTTTCGGGAATGTTCTGGGCATTCAGTGGTATTTTGGGGCACTCTGCAGTATTCTGGGGGTATTTTAGGTATTCAGTGGCACTCTGAAGTATTCTGGGTATTCATTGGTATTCAGGAGTATTCAGGGTAATCAGTGGTATTCAGTGGTATTCTGGAGTATTCTGGGTAAACAGTGGGATTCTTGGGTATTCAGTGGTACTCTAGAGTATTCAGGGGTATTCTAGGTACTAATATATATTTTGGAGTAAACTGGGGTATTTTGGGTATTCAATAGAATTCTGTGGTAACCTAGGTATTCTGGGGTAATTTGGGTATTCTGGGTATTCAGGGGGTATTGGAATAGTCAGGGGTATTCTGGAGTATTGTGGGGTATTCTGGGTAAAAGGATTTATAAGATCTGCCTTCATCTTCTAACTATATAGGAAATATTATTATTATATTATTATTTCAAAGGCTAGGGGGCACACCGTCTTGGTGGGGGCATCAATGTCTTAAGGGGGGAAATTGCCACCCCCCAAATGACGCCCCTGTCCAAGTTTATGATTGAAGGTAAGGTGGGCTAAACTTATCCTGGTTTCGGACAGACAGAAAGTGGTTTAAAAGGGTTCTATAGTTCAGGAATTTTATTGAAAGTGTTTTGACAATGAATTATTGATAAATATTATTATACAATATACTGTATATGTAAATATATATATATATATATATATATATATATATATATATATATATATATATATATATATATATATATATATATATATATCATGGGGTTTTATTGACTTACAGACCTTAGACTAAGTTTCTTCTTCTCCTAGTTAAATTCACATTACATTATTTTTCCATTTGACAAAAAGCCCTAATGTTTATAGTAATTTCTTGTATATATTGAAATTTTCACGCAGTAATTATATATAAATGAATAAAAACATAACTAGATAAAGAACAGAGAGAAACAAAGATTTTTATCAGCTCGAAAAATATGAGTGAAAATTCAAATTCTGATTCAGCAGCAAATCATAATTTGTAAGGAAGGGACTGAGTGACATAGTGGCTGCAGGGTGTTGTCTGGTTTATTGCTACAGAATCTCCATGGTTGTTATTGGCTGGTGCGAGCCGCAAAGTAGTTTCTACACACAGACAGACAGGACAAAACAGAGATTATGTTTCGGACATCAGTGCTTGTCGACAGACAAACAGATGGCGACTGTGAGAGACATAATAAACGTACAATGATAAAACATATATCAATGGAAAGGCCAGGAAATTCTGCATATGGACATCTGCATGAGATTCGAGACAGAGAGAGAGAGAGAGAGAGAGAGAGATCGGGGGAATGAGTGAGAGAGAGAGAATGAGGTTGGGGGGGGGGAATGAGAGTCAGAGAGAGTGAAAGAGTCACAGAGAAAGAGAGAGAGAGTCTACGGTAACCACCCGTCACATTTCATTTAATAGGCCAACAGGGACTAAGATTGACAGTTGGGTCATTCGGCTGTTGAGCCAAACAGCATCTGAAAGGAGAGTTGATGAAGAAACTAAGTTAAAAAAGAAAATAGATGGACATAGAAGGATAATTCGAGTGATGACAGAGCTTTAGTCTGAATAGAAGATAAATGGAAAATGGAATAAGTTAGAATTTATTCAGAGGAATTACGAAGAGGCAATAAAAAATGAAAAACATCATAGGCAGGAAAGGAGAAGGATTGAGAGGCCGCTTGAATTTTCTGAAGCTAGGTTTAGAGAGAGAGAGAGAGAGAGAGAGAGAGAGAGAGAGAGAGAGAGAGAGAGAGAGAGAGAGAGGCCTAATATGGACCACTGGACTTTGGACGACCAACAGATATGAGTTCATTATAATAAGTAAAATTAAAATAGAATGACTTACGGATTTGAACCAAAGCTATTGTTCTCCTTTGAATGGGACTTTTAAAAACTCTCTCTCTCTCTCTCTCTCTCTCTCTCTCTCTCTCTCTCTCTCTCTCTCTCTCTCCCCCTCTCTCTCTCTCTCTCTCTCTCTCTCTTCTCTGAGACTGTGGACATCGTCTGGTCAGTATAGAAGAAACTATTTTATTTTTCAGCAAGACAAAATATATAAATTTCGTATCAACGCAACGCATATACAAAGCTCTCTCTCTCTCTCTCTCTCTCTCTCTCTCTCTCTCTCTCTCTCTCTCTCTCTCTCTCTCTCTCTGTTATTAGCTACAAGAAGCCATGGACATACTCTGGTCACTGAAAAAGAAACTATTTCATTTTTTATCAAAACAGAATATAAATTGTCAACATACTGTATATATACAGAAAGTCAATACGATGAAATAATATTTATGCCTATAAAACTCAGTCTAATAAAAGATAAGTCTGTTCGCTCGCAGGTGGTGACGTCACCTAGCCCGAGTATCCTAAATTATAGAAAATGGAGTGATTAATGGGGGACTTTTATTTTTATCTGTTATTGTGTCTACTTCTCCTTCATACTATTTAACTTTATTAATTTCAAGTATATCATTCGTGTTTTAAAAAAATATATATAAATAGTATGATTAAAATATATACGTAATGTTTCTGTCTATTCTTGTCATAGCTTAAAGTTAATAATATTGGTGAGGAGTGGCCAGTTTACGCTGTACTCTCAGTAAATTACTGTGTAATATTATTATTATTATTATTATTATTATTATTATTATTATTATAATTATTATTATTATTATTATTATTATTATTATTATTATTGTTATTATTATATTATTATTATACTGAAGTAATTACTGCTGTAAATGAGTAGAAATGAGAGAGAGAAATGAACACAGCACCTTACACATTGTAATGTAGGCCTAATTTGGCATTTAATTAGATAAATAAGCTTTGAAATGTAAGCTTCTATCATCATGTCTTTTTTTTGTAGATTTTCCAGCTTACCTTCTGTAGTGGAATAATTAGCATCAGTGTGCAGCCACTAACAGCGCAATTGCTAGGCACGTTTGATTGCCGCAGCCAGAGTTCTGCACACAACACCGGCTGGTTGGTGACAGACTCGGTTTCATGCAATGGACCCAGCATTTTGCGGGGCTAGATGACGTCATTGCGCGGCTCGTGCTGATTTTTGCAGCAAGTGAACAGACTTATCTTTTATTAGACTCTGATGTGTGTGTGTGCGTGCGTCATACATTCGGAGGGACCCAGACAAAAACAAGAGCATCCCGTTTTCTCTCTCTCAAGGAACGCAACTTCTACCATACAACATTTCCGTCTGTTTCTCCCTAACCATTGTTGTCTCGATTTCTGTACAATCACCAATACTTGCATTGCCATGCAAGCATTCTAATCGTGTACTCATAATGTTCCACCGAATCTTCTGTGTCAAACTGTATGTATGTTTCTGTTTGTGAAGACGCCAAACGTCTCGCCATTCCACATGTATTATGCTACTGCATTGTATTCATTAATCTGCCTCGAATCTCATGCAACTGGCCATATGTAGAATTTCCTGGCCTTTCCATTGGTATATGTTTCATCACTGTACGTTTATTATGTCTCTCACAATCGCCATCTGTTTGTCTGCCAACAAACACAGATGCCCGAATCATTACCTCTGCTTTGCCCTGTCTGTGTGTAGATGCTACTTTGCGGCTCGCACCAGCCAATAACAACTTTGAAGATTCTGTACATTGATTCAGTAAGGAACCACCAATAAACCAGTCAACACCCAGCCAGTATGTCACTCAGTCCCGTCCTTACAAATTCATTCACCAATTCTTAACCTATTCACTTTATTCATTCACTGATTCTTAATTCATTCACCGAGTCTCAATTTATTTACTTTATTCACTCACTGGGTCTTGATTCATTCACCCAGTCTTAACTTATTCACTTTATTCATTCATTGATTTTTAATTCATTCACTGAATACATTCACCAAGTCTTAACTTATTCACTTTATTCATTCACTGATTCTTAATTCATTCACTGAATTCATTCACCGAGTCTCAACTTATTCACTTTATTCATTCACTGGGTCTTGATTCATTCACCCAGTCTTAACTTATTCTCTTTATTCATTCATTGATTTTTAATTCATTCACTGAGTCTCAACTTATTCACTTTATTCATTCACTGAGTCTTAATTCATTCACTGAATACATTCACCAAGTCTCAACTTATTCACTTTATTCATTCACTAAGTCTTAATTCATTCACTGAATACATTCACCTAGTCTTAACTTATTCACTTTATTCATTCACTGATTCTTAATTCATTCACCGAGTCTCAACTTATTCACTTTATTCATTCACTGAGTCTTAATTCATTCACTGAATACATTCACCAAGTCTTAACTTATTCACTTTATTCATTCGCTGATTCTTAATTCATTCACTGAATTTATTCACCAAGTCTCAACTTATTAAGTTTATTCATTCACTGAGTCTTAATTCATTCACTGACTTCATTCACCCAGTCTCAACTTATTAAGTTTATTCATTCACTGAGTCTTAATTCCTTCACATAATTCATTCACAAAGGGTACTGTATAACACAGTCACATATACTGTAGCCTTATCCTGGTATCTGGTCCTGTGATATCAATACAGTAATGTATTATTATTATTATTATTATTATTATTATTATTATTATTATTATTATTATTATTATTATTATTATTATTATTATTATTATGATACATTACTGCATTATCAATACAGTAGAGTATTGATATAAACGAGCGAATGAAGAAGATGAGGTAGAGATTTGTAAACATCAGATGACGTCATAACTGGTTCCCTATCCTTTAACAAAACTAACACCCCCATAAATTATTCATATTTCGTTATATATATAACGAAGTGTATAACTAAAATAGATGTGATAATATTATACGCGATTTAATTTTACTTATGTATGTGATAATGTGTTTTTATTTATCTTATTTGTATATTGTTCCATCGACGGAACCGAAGGCGTCACGATTGGCTCGCTATCCCTTACTCGAACTTACGATAATTGTATGAGTTATCCGTATTCGGTTATGTATATAACGAAATGTATAACAAAATTAAATAAACAGTAAAGTTTTATACTATATTTTGTATTTTTATGTAGATAATAACATTTATTTTCTTATTTTATTTATTGTTCCACCAACGGACCTTAAGACATCACGATTGGCTCGCTATCCCTTACCCGAACTTACAATTATTCTGTGATGAATTATCCGTATTTCGTTATGTATATAACGAAATATATAGCTAAAATGAATACTTAATTAAATATTAGACCATTTAATCCTATTATTTATTAACAATATAAATTTTTAAATTATTTTTAATAAAATTTTCCTCGACGGTCATCATGATTCATGACTGATGACGTCACTGTCATGGCGTTCCATTCTCGTCTGTTTGAGAGGGGATTTTCGACTTTCGTCGTTAATTATATTCTCTTCCGCGCCTCGAGTTACTTAATTAAGTGACTAATTACCCCAATTAAGGCCACTTCTACTTATGATGTTCGCCAGGGCGTCCGAATTGCCCCGCCGGAGGAGTGAAAAGGGAAAGAAGAGAGGGAACTTCTGCTACACGACGGCGACGTGAAGACGTTCTTCAAGGTGGTAGCTATGAACCCTAAGCAAAGCGTCTTTCTGTATTTTGGGGTGAGTGGGTCTTGTCAGGCTAGCTGGGTCAGGCTAGGGTAACAGGGCTTCTCCAGGCTAGGTTAGGAAATCTAATCCCAGTCAGGCTGATCTAGATGAGGCTATCTTGCAATGGGAAGGCTATGCTGGGTTGGTCAGGCTACCTAATCTTTGGTCAGGCTAAGTTAGCTTAGTCTGGTCTGGCTAGGCTAAGATAGCTGGGCTTGCTTGAGCTATGTAAAGTTAGTTTGGGTTGGTCAGGCTAGGTTAGTTGGGGTTGCTGGGCTTATTGGCTAGTTTGGCCTGGTAAGGCTGTGCTTGTTTGACCTGGTCAGGCTAGGCTACTTGGGGTCGGTTAGGCTACCTAGTCCTGGGCAGATTGCAGCAGGCCAGCCTGTTCTTGCTAAGGCTAGGCTAGCAGGGCTATGTTAGGCTAGGGTAATTGGGCTTGATTAGGCTAGGCTAGCTTGGTTTGATTAGGGTATGTAAGGCTATTCCGGCCTGGTCAGACTAGGCTACCTGGGCCCAGACCTTCCTTCCCTAACCTTAAGCTTCGACCATCCTTCTCCAACCTTAAGCTTTGACCTTCCTTCCCTAACCTTAAGCTTCGACCTTCCTTCCCTAACCATAAGCTTCGACCTTCCTTCCCTAACCTTAAGCTTTGACCTTCCTTCCCTAACCTTAAGCTTTGACCTTCATTCCCTAACCTTAAACTTCGACCTTCCTTCCTTAACCTTCGTTGCCTTTGCTGATGTGCAGAGGGAAAAACTTGACAATATTCTTCTTAGTTTTTTTTTTTTTTTTTTTTTTTTATCTCAAGCTTGAAAGGGATTATCCAGTTTTTATAGTTAAAGTATACAGTTACAGTTTTCAAAGTTAAGAACAGAATATACAGTTATGTACAGTAGTTATAAGATTATACAGTTGCATTTTTCAGTTATGATGTTCAGTTATAGTTTTTACTATTAAAATAATATACTTTTACAGTTTTCATAGTTAATGTGTTGTACACTTGCAGTTTTTCTACCCGAGTTTTTCAAGTTGAAAGAATATACAGCGAGTCTTCATATTGAAAATAATGCAGGTACATTATTTATAGTTAACTGCACATACTGTTACAGCTTTTTATAAGTTAAAAGAACACATTCATCATAGGCTGACAATGCTGAGTAGGCTAAAAGTGTCAATGATATAGAACAGTTATAGAATATTTATCAACTTTCAAGTGACCAACCGATTCGCGGTTGAGGATTTGTTGGTTTCTCTGTGGAACATATACTGCACGCACATTATTCGCAGAAGATTCGCCCGTTTGCGGTATTTTTTACTTGAGAAATTCACTTACTGTATTTTCATGTAAATGCATTTTTTTGTGATAATACTATGAAAATATTGAGGTATAAGCATTTTTAGAGGGTTTTTGTGTTTTGAACTGTCAAAATAGACAGCTCTCAGTGTTTTTAGAGGGGTTTTAAGTATTCGCGGATTTTAGCTATTCGGGCCGGGCGGGGGGCCGCTTGTGGTACACATCCCTTGCGAAAACCGGAGGTCGATTGTATACAGTAATATACAGTCAGAATGTAATCCTAAACAGATTACAGTCATTGATAAAAATAAACTTTTGATGTCTTCATCTTCTTAACGGTAAAAATTCTTCCTTTAATTTTAGAGCTGAAGTTCCCATTGGCCGATAATTGCATTACTTATCACTTCATTAAAACGGAAAAGTTCACATAATCTGAGGCTAATGGTATGGCATCATCACCTGTGGCTCAGAGTAGCGACGAAGATTTATGCCAACGTATGAATTTTGTTTTGCAGACCCACAATGCACCAGGACATCAGCAACGCAGCAGAGGAGAAAGCCGGCCGTAGGCGAAGGAGAAACTCAAGATGAGAGCAGCTGAAATTGACGACAATTTGAACGGCCGGAGTAATGGAATAGAAGAAGAGGAACTCGAAGAGATCCTGAGCGATCATTTCCAGCTCAATGTGTCTGGAGACGTACAGACGATAATTGTCTTTTCCTGTATTCCTTCGTCTAACAATAACATGAAAAGGTAAAGGAAATTTCGCTCGCTGAAACACAAATAAGATTCCTCGGTTGTTCCTACACAGATACAAACCTTCCTTCTTTGCTTGGGGATTTGGCTTGCGAACGCTAGCTGGAACGGCCGTTCATCTTTCAGACGAGGTCGTTAACTGTCTGGAACGGCAGTTCAACTTTCAGACAAGGTCGTTAACTGTCCTGCCTACCTGTCTGTCTGCACGCCACTTTGTTTCTGGCCCAGGTGTCAGAGAGACTGGGGCTGAGGTGGGCCATTACTGTAGAGAAATTCGGTTTTGTATGTTAGGAAAAATACAAATTTTACTTTTAAAATTTGCTATTTTATGGAAATCATTACTGATTTGGAGTTGACGATTTAAAATGTTGTCATACTGTGATCATTGAAATGGGTCATACTGTGATCATTGAAATGGGTATGCTGAGGGATTCCTTCTTCAATTCTTCTTCTTCTTCTTCTTTTAACGTGCTTTTTCCCTATTTTTTGTATGGGGTAAGCACGATGCCTTCTTTTGAAGGACTTTGATTTGGCTTTGGGGTAGACTGTAGTCTCGATCGGCTGCCCTGCCTGACATCGCTTGGACCCAGGTAGCTCATGTACATGTATCATACCAGTCACCAGCTCCCTTTCTCCCAGCAGCAAGAAGAGTTGAGCGGTTAGGTCGACAGTTCGAGACGTGTGAGGTGTCTGTTATGTTTTTGAGATGTTGAAATGGCTTTGTTTGTGTGTGTGTATTAGTCTGTAACACCCATTTGCTTTTAAGCAGACCTATCCGTTAATTACAAATATAATCCCGGGGTGTCTACGCGGATATCAAAGTGTCCGCCTCTCTGACCGGTCGACTGCTGATTTGAACCCTCGCCACAGACCTCCATGAAGTTGGAAGCTGCTGCTCTACCAACTTGGCCATCGAGGCTGTGGGATTCTTCCTTCTTCAATAAGGTCTATAAATTGATGCAGGAAAGGCTAAAGCAGTCCTACAGTTATGCCTCAAATCGCAAATCAAACCTCCTCATTTTCCTGCAAATGTATGACCCCCAAATGGCGTTTACCAACTTTGTGTTGTCAGTTGTGTCCCAAAATCCTTCCAGCACTAAATTCTTGCTGACATCCCTTCCTGGCTTTTTCCAACACATTTAGATATGATTTCCACAGCGGGGTATTTCCCACAAGGGAATAGCGCCAACAGTGCACTTTACACGGTGCACTGTAGGCATTACTTAACAAGGTTCTTTGTTCCGACCCAATATACAAACCGTCGGTCCTTTACATTAGGAATTACTTTCAGCATAGGCTGGAAATGGCCGCTAAACTCTTGAGCAAGGTGGTTGGGCAGTAACTACCGCCAGGTAGGCGGGAATACCCGCCTGTCCAGGTGTAAACATTCCAGTTTGTTTTTGGCCGTCATGCGTTGCAGACATGTTTTTATTTTTGTGTATATATATATGTGTGTTTTATATTAATACAAACCCACGATTTGTGATAACCTTGCATAAGCCGTCGTTCCCTGCGCTGTGTCTTGGGTTTGATGGCCAAGGGCGTAATTTGAGAAGCGTAACCGAGTGGTAATGCTTCTCTTCCAGTAGCCCTTTATGTAGATACTGAAGGCGTTCCCCTGTACATTCGGAGATATTAGATTGGAATGTAATATCTTCGCTCCCCTACATTGATTGGGACGCTTCCCTTCTTGGGCTCCACCCTCCGTGTATAAGGGGCATCACTACTTCCTTCCTACTTATGCTGAGTGTTGCTCACCGCCTGCGCTTAGAGAACTATGGGGCAGGTGGGAGGTTGCGGGCGTCGTCTGTAAGTTCCGCTTCCACGGCGCCCTTGGTGGCCTCCCCTCCGTCCTTTTTCTCTTCCCGTAGGTTCTTCCTTCTCCCCGTCAGTAAAGATCTCTCTCCTTCGCCCTCTTCGCTCGCTTGTCGGGCGAAGACCACGGGGGCCAACCGGTCAGGCGACCTCTTCTTGGGTGTCTCCTCTCGCTGCTTAGGGCAGTTCAGGTTGACAGTGAGCATCACAGACACAGCAGTAGTTGGCTGGATATCTCAGGGGATATCTCGCATGAAGCAGTCCCGACGTTCATTTAGTGTTGCTTTGGGATCGACCACAGTACCTGGTTAGATGACACGTTTCCATGTCGGGATCATTCTGACTGTTCCCGCCGATGTGGATCGATCGCTGTCATTGCTGGCCTCCATGTATGCTGTGGCACTGCCTCTGGCGTATTTGTGGTCCATATGCTCCTGCTGTTCCCTGTGTTATGCTCTTGTTAACTCGATGACAGTCTGTAGGCGGTTCTTCCTGGTCTCCTGCCACAGCCGCCCTGGTCGTTCCTGTCGCTGCTGGTGACTTTCATGTGACGTTTCTGTCCATTGCAGTAGCTCCTGCCTTCCGAACCACTTCCGTAGCTCCTGCTTCAGCTGTCCTGATCGTAGTCACTGCTTCTCCTAGTGGTCGTGCCCGAGGCTGCCTCCGTCGTGTTCCTGCCAGCTGCCTTGGAGGTTACGATGTCCGCCATCCTGCAGATGTTGGCATGAAGGTGAAGGAAGTCGCCCTGTAGAAGTGACGTTCTTGGCTGTTGCAGTAGCTCCTGCCTTCCGAACTGCTGCCATAGCTCCTGCATTGGCTGTCCTGATCATGCCTGCTGCTTCTCCTGGTGGTGGTGTCCTGGGCCGCTTCCATTGTGTTCCTGCCTGACTGCCCTGGAGGTTACGATGTTTCGTGTCCACCATCCTGTAGATGTCGGAATGGAGGTGAAGGAACGCGCCCTGTGGCAGTAGCCGCAGGCTTCTTCATCTTATCTTCGATTTCATCTTCTGCTGCCTCTTCCCTTCTTGTCCAGAGGTCCAAGGGGGTCCCAGGAATCAGACAGACCTCCATCGGCCGAAGGAGTGGAAGGCTACTTCTTCCCCTTGATGTCCTTGGATGTCTAGGAACTGCCTCCTTCCGAGGAGGCAGTGGGTCTCTCGTTGGCTCTTCCCGACCTTTGGGTTAGGAAACCGATTGGCATAGCCTTGGGTTTTGTGTTTCGGGAGCCGCGGGTGCACAGACCTCGGTTTGCAATCCCAATCCCGGTCCTAGAGGTTCTGCCTCTAAGACGGGGGTTGCTTCGGGCACTCGTTCATGAGCCGCTCTGAGTGCTCGAGATTCTATGGAGTATCGAGTATCCTGATCTGGTCTGGAGAGTACTTTCCTCGGCCCAGTTCAGGAGCAGTGTGAGAGAAAGGGCCGAGGCACCCAGGTGTCTCGACTCTTCCTGTCAGCACCACAAGCGCTCCCCGAGTGCTTGCCAATGCTCGGTCGGGTTCCCAGCCTGGTGTCTCGATCCTGTTGGTTCGAACACCAGAAGAAGTAGGGAAAAGATTCCCTTCGGGAGTCCTGCGGGACTTCTAAGTGACTGACTCTCTTCTGGGAGACAAGTTCCTCTCGTTGGCTCTTCCTGCCCTCGGGCGGGAACTGATTCACGTTCCCCTGTGGGGTCTGGCGTTTCGGGGACCGCGAGAGCGCGGCCTCTCAAGGCCACGCCCTCGTTGCCAGTCTTGGAAGTCTGCGTCTAAGACTGGTTCTGTGCCTGGCTCTTTCGATCTCTTAGGAAACTGAAAGCAGCTGCTCCCTATTTTTGGGAGTCTCATGGGTAGCTCGAATTCTATGAATCATGAGCGCTCTCCTAACGAGAGGCACAGTACGAGAGAAAGCGCAGACACACCCAGGTGTCTGGGTGCCGAGACGCCAGGTGTCTCGATACTGGCCGCCAGCTGCTTCGGTTGCTTGGCCGGGTTTCAACTTGTGTCTTGAACCTTAGGGTTCGAGCATGCAGGATAGCAGACACAGAATTCCCCTTTGAACCCTCTTCTTGAGGGGTTTCATCCTCGAAGGAGTTTAGAGTTTGGGAAACTAGCAATAGTTCACGGCAGACGAGTGCTGCCCTGTCCAGTTCTGATTGTGTTTTGCACAATTGGCTCGGCTCGGTCCCTGGTCGCGGTTATGAGACTGGCTCGCTCGGCTTGCGAGGCTGGCTCGGCTCGGCTCGCCCCGCCTGCCTCCCAGTCCACCGCATACCACCCAGCTGGATCGCATTCGCGTGATCGGCTCAGTTCGGTGTGGCTCGGCCCTACTCAGTTTTTTCCGATTCGGGTTCTCGGCTATGTTCAAGCAAACTCTGCTCTTCCCAGGAAAGTGCTCTGCCATGGCACAAGCGCTCTTCTTCCCCCGTGTGGCAGTAATCTCTGGTTGATTATCGCTCTCGGTCCGCCTCTCCAACTTATCTTACTGGCAGGACAGGTAGGGGTACTCTTTCTCCTCACCTTTTCTCTTTTCCTCTTGGTTGTTCCAAGAGGCGCGAGACAGACAGAGAGAGCTCTTCAGAGTTCGGCTTCCTGGTGTGCTTTGGGTGTCGGTCCCCCGATTCTCTTGTAGTACAACCAGGTAGCCGAGGAGGGTTTCATGGGATCTGTCAAGGCTCCCTCCAAGGATTTTCATGCTTCGGAAGCAACGAGGGTCTTCCTCTTCAAGTTGCGATCACCCTTGTTTTTCGGAGAACTTCGCGCCGATTCGTCAGCGCAAGGATCCCTGGGACAGGACCGCGACTCCCCCAGTGAATAATCTTCATCATTCGTAACCCTTGCAGTTCCCAAGGGGCCGAGTGTGTTGGGGGGCCACCGCAGTCCTTGCTTCTGAGAGTGTTCTCGGCCAGATGAACTCTTTTCTTCAGAGAAGGCGTTCATTCAGGTCGAGACACCAAGCTTCTCCCTTGCCTTGATAGAATACGAATTCTTCTTGCCTCGGAGGGTCTTGCCGACTGCAGTTCTATGGGCAGTTCTGGTGCTAAGAAGAAGGACTTTGTCCCAATTTGGATCTCCGGCTTCGTAAGTCCCGAGTTGGTTTGACGCTTAGGAACGAACCTTTACTTGGTTCTGCCTTTCTCTTTCAGAGATTTGCCAGATACCTCGGTAATCAAGGTTCGTACCAGGGCACTGCCTTGTCCTTTGGACAGTGGCCAAGACCTTGGGGTCTTAGTTGTCTCGACTCGACCTCGAGTTCAAGCCAGCCCCCCTCAACTCCTGAGAAGTCCTAGGCTTCGATAGAAGATTGCGGAACATAGCCGTCTTCTTCCCTTCTAGGAAAGTGCGCATAACTGTGTCTCTTTCCACTCTCTTTCCCATAAGGGAGGAGGGAAGAAGGGAAGAGAGAAAGAAGTATCGACTGGGAAGAAATTCTCCTACTGCAGATTCCAGGATGAAATAATACTTATCAAGTCTCTGGAGCTGGCAGTGACATTGCCGAGACCTGGGAGTGGATTCCTTCAGGTGAAGTATCTATTTCCCTTAGGTCTCGGCAATTCTTTTCATCCCGCTTCCTCTCCCGTGCTCCCGATTCGGGAAATGCCAGCCTGGCTAGAGCTAATTGTCTCGGTATCCTGTCATCTTGCAGAAGCTTCCCCACGGCAGAGAATGGAGAGCTGCTTCCATTCCTCCGTCCGTCTTTCCTCTCCGAAGTACTCAAGAGTTAGGCTAATGCTTGATTGAAGGAACTTTCAAATAGGCTTACATATTCCCCTCACATCGTGTGTCTACTTATGGATTCACCGATCGAGGAATAGGAGCACACCCGTAAGACTTTGTCTTGAAGGTGTGGGACCGAGACGATTAGTACCTTCTCATCACCATCCTGGGCTCAAGGCAGCCGTTTGGCCTTCCGAGAATTCAGGATGAGTTTTGCGACACTTAGTGGTTTGTTGAACAGCAAACCACAGTAGTGGCATTTGTTGACAAACAAGGGGCAATCGTTTTTTCCTCCTGTTTGATATGTCGAACCTCAAGTAATGCCTTTGTTGCACCGGCGCTTGTTAAATTTGTGAAAATATTTGTTTTATCAAATAAGGCTAATTAGCCAAAAATGTCCTTACCTAACTGAATTAGCCAAGGAAACATTATTACCTGACCTAATTACCCAAGGAAAAAGAATGATTGCTTAACCTAATTAGCTGAGGGAATGAGTTATTACCTGTATGTTTGTAACTTCCTTCAACAGTTTGGTTAGGTTAGGTTATTGAATCATGGCCTGGGCTTAAGCACTTGATTGACATATGCAGACTGCATTGTTTAGGTTCTTGCATTTTATTTGATAGAAAGCAACTACAATTTAGTGGGTATTAAAGGCCTTATATTGGTCCAGTTCATTAGGTAACCATGACACTAATTGTGGCAGGCTGGTCATGAAGCTTTAGTGAGCAGATTGCATATTGGAACTAGTCTGGTTTTTGTTTTGAATGTTTGGAAGCAATTGCCTTTAGAGGCTCTTTGCAGCGTCCCTCCCAAGGCCCCTAGCTGCTATAACCCCTTCCCTCCCTTTGACTGCATCTCCCTTCATATTCTCTCCCTAACATTTCACTTTCCTCAACCTTCCTGACAGTTGTTTCATTGCAACTGCAAAAGGTTGTCTTCTTGTTACTCCTCTCAGACCTTTCTCTTCCTCCCAGTTTTCCTTTCAGCACTGATTGGTCAGAAGTTCCAGCGCTTGGCCTTTGGCCTAAATTTTGCATTCCATTCCATTCCATTCCATTCTAACTTCAGCTTTACCCGGCTCCTATTTTCAACACTTATTCTCATTTCGAATTCCTTGGGCGGGCCATTTGAGTCTCATAGAGTGAGTTCATGGTCTCGTAAACTAATTTATTGATTTGTACATCACTGCTTCCTTAGGAATTAGTTCCAGATGAAAATAAGAATCGACATCTTTATTCTGTTGTGTTTTACTTTAAGAATAATCCATTATCTTGATTCTGTGATGTTATTTCGTAAGGTAACTCCATTTTTCATTTGAAGATGACTGAATTCTTCTACTTTTCTATTTCAGATGATATCCCACTACAGCTTTTTGACTGTTATGGCTACGGTTACAGGAATGTGGGAGTTTGAACTACATCATATGTCCATCTTGGGTCCCTTGTAGCATATATTAGAGTAATGAATCTGGCCTATTGCAGAGTGAGTACAAGTACTAATATTATTATTATTATTATTGTTATTGCTATTATTATTATTATTATTATTATTATTATTATCATCATCATTATTATTATTCAGAAGATGAACTGTATGCATATGGAACAAGAAGCCCACCACAGGGGCCATTGACTTGAAATTCAAGAAGCTTCCAAAGAATATTACGGTGTTCGCTTGAAAGAATTTACAGAAATTAGAAGGAAATACAGGAAGATTAGTTATTAGAAAAGAAAAAAATAGATTAATTTGTAGAGAAAAATACAAGTAAATTATTCAAGTACAAATATTGCTGTAGGGTACCCATGCATTGCAACTTTGCTATCCTCTGAAGGAAGACTTCTAAAATAACATTGTATTTTGGAGTGTACTCTTGCCTTCTCAAAAAAAAATTTTTGATTTAAAAAGTCTTGGTGGTTGATTAAGATGAAATTATTCCTTCTATATACAGATTCCAAGTTTAGTGTACATCATACACAACTTGAGAAGTATAGTAAGGATATTAAGGCAGCTGAAAGCTTTTCTTGAAGTTTATAACAGGGTACTATTTCTGACACCTGACTGATACTTTTTGTGATTGCTGATGAAACTGCCTCCTAAACATTTCATTGGTTGATTATGTTCTTGGTTTTGCTTTTGGAAATGGGTTTTTATCTTGGCTACAACTAAAATGCGAAATAGCTTGCCTAGTGCAGTTATGGAGTCTTCTGATCTCTAAATATATAAGCTATGAGTAGATTCATTTGTGCTGTCTGCTGCTACTGATATCTCTCTCTTTCTCTCTCTCTCTCTCTCTCTTTTTCTGTAGAGACCGATTTCCCTTTGAATCCCTCTTGGGTTTATTATAGTCTGTTGACTGTTCATAAAGGTTTTCTTTAGCTGAAGATTTAAAGAAACAAAGATCTGGACAAATGGAAGAAGTATTAGTTTGTACTTGCTTTGATATCCAGGAATGAGGAGAGTGCAGGAGCCAGAAAGATTTTGACGTCCACAAGTCTGATGAGCTTTCTGTGCCTTGCCTCTCTCTCTATCTCTTCCTTTTATGTTTTTCATATTCTAATTGTATATTGACATTTTTAGATACGGTAGCATTGCAACATGAGATCCAAGATTAGGAGACTTATTTTCATATCAGGCACATTACCATCCTGTTTCTTTTTTATGCCATCTTTTGAGATTGATGGTGATAAAGTGGTTCCTGGTATTTTAATAATTTTCTTACATTTTCATCTATTTATTTATTACTTTAATATTTTTCTTTCCTAATAACTGATCTCTTCTTTCTCTATTTCTTGTTACCTTCTGTTACTTCTTTCAAATAAACACTAATATTCTTTGGAAGCTTCTTGAATTTCAAGTCAGTGGCCCCTTTGGTGGGCTTGTTATATTTGAATATGGGTTTGTCACCTTCTGAATAATAATAATAATAAAAATAATAATTGAAATGATAAATGTTATGCACAGTTTAGCCTAGGCTAGGAATCCATGGGAATGACTTTGCTGTGGGATAGTTTGAATATCAAAGTGCAGGTCTTCAGCCATGCCTTTTCTCCTTTTGGTCCTTTAAGCCGTCCTTCCTATTGGTCTCAATCCTATTTCCAAACGTAGTACTTTCCTACAGTATTGTTTCTCTTCTGCTCTGATCACAAGCTGAAATATCTCCATTTTGGAGACTTTAGTCATTATATATCTGGTAATACATCTCACGTTCACAGATGGTCCAGCTACTGTCAAGTCCATGGTCTGTGAATGTATAGGCACTTGTGGTCATTGCGCCATTGAGATGGATATATCTGTCAATCAGTACATTCCTAATGCCCCCATTGGAAAAAAGGTCTGGCTGAAATCTAGAGCCAAGTGGGATTGCATTATTAAAGCTTGTCAGGAACTTAATGTTTCAGATGCTATATTAGATCCTGATCCCAAGAAGAAGTTAAATGAAATGCTGATGTCTATTTTAATAAGGTACGTCCCTACAAAGGTCAGCAAATTCAGGACAAATGACCAGCCATGGTTTGAGATCTATGTAGACAAGCTTATCATGACAAACAGACCAAATTCAACACATTGGAGACGAAATCATTCAAATGAAAATTACACTGTTTTTGCTGAGTCTCGCCTCACTGTGAATAGAACTTACTGTACAGTTGAGAGAAATTACAATAATTCCTTGAAGAGGAAACTTTAAGGAATTACTCAGCCTCATCTGTGTTGGACCAAGCTGGCATCATCTATCTTCGGGTCAGGCTCGTCTTCCATTCCACCACTACTAACAGATGATGGTAGGTTGGTTACTGGCCCTAGGGAAAAGGCTGAACTGCTTCATCAAGCTTGTGAAGCTAAGCAATCAGCTGAGGATGTCCCTCTTCCTGATACTTGTCATCCTGAACCTCTTCTTACAAAATGTACATTCTGCTCAAGGGATGTTAAGAAAATTCTGGATAATCTTGATAGCTGGGGTGGAGAAGATCCTGATGGTTTCATCCCTTTGTTTTTTAAAAAAGTTTCTATTGTGTTGTTTTCCAAGATTAGTGGAGTCCATAGATTTTTATGTCGACACAATATCTTTTAGGGGATGAGACCAAGCTTAGTAATACAGTGCCTGTTCCAAAGAGTGGCATATCTGCAGACTGCAGTAACTACAGGCCAATTTCTGTTCTTCCAGTGCTCTCCTAAGTTGCTGAAAAGCTTATTTTTAAGCCACTATATCTGGAATCTAAAGGATTGTTAGCGGATAGTCAGTATGTATATAGAAAGCAGTTATGTACCTGTGATGCTCTTTTAGACTTGACATGCTATTTGCAAGAGAACCTTGATAGCAGTTTTGAGTGCAGAATAATTCAAATAGATTTTAGTGTAGATCATAAGGCACTTATATATATACTTCAGGATCTTGGAGTGGGTGGATATGTTTTAGGATAACTTCAAGATTTCCTTACAGGTAGGCAGCAGCAGCGAGTTGCTGTTGATGGGATCTTCAGTGAACCTATTGTGCCTTGAGTTCCACAGGGTAATGTTCATGGTCCACTATTATTTTTGGTGTATACAAGCGATATGGTTGTTAGCCTGGAAAACAAGATTGTTCTGTATGCCAGTGATGAACACTTATGGGAGCAGTAAAGTCTCCACTTATGAGAAATGAGGCTGCTCTCAGCCTCAATCAGGACATGGACCGGATCAGTGAATGGGGTAGTCGGTGGGGTATGAGGCTGAACTCCAGTAAAACGACAACACTATTGATTAGCAGATTGCATTTTCCACCCCATCCTCCCCTTCAGGTTGATGGGACTTTGCTGAAAGAGTCTGAAGCTTTAACTATTCTAGGTGTTAACTATTCTAGGTGTAACTTTTGAGTCACCTCTTACTTTTGAGAAATATCTAATGAAAGTTTCAGCAAATGCTGCCCAAAGGTTAGGTATTGTTCGTAAAGCCGCGTATATGTATAACAGTGATAACATCAGTGCAACCTGTTACAGGTCATTTGTGCTTCATTTTACTAGAGTACTGTTCTCCAGTATGGATGTCTGCTTCTACCAGTGATTTATCTCTTTTAGACAGAGTGGTTCGTGATGGTAGATTTCTGTCTCCTAACATCAGCAGTCATGATGTTGACCATCGATGGATGGTCTCTTGTTTGTCACTTTTTCATAAGTTGTATTTTAATAGAGATCTTTCACATTCATAATTGATCCCTGATCTCCTTTTCCTGCCGAGAGTGACCAGATTTGCTAAACAGCAGCACCAATCTGCAGTAAGTGTGCCTTGCTGTTGAACTTCTCAGTTCCAGAACTTCTTTCTGTATTTCCCTTTAACTTCTCTTACTTCCTAAAGAACACCATAATATTCTTTAGAAGCTTGACTCTCAAGTCAATGGCCCTTGTGCTGGGGGTATTCCATATGAATAGGGTTCATCTTTTGAATAATAATAATAATAGTTATAATAGTAATATTTTTTAGCATGTGGACACTAAATCTCTCAGCCACTTCACAGTACTGTACATTCAATGCATCTGTGTGGTTGGAGGAGGAGGAAGAAGAAGTAGTAATAGTAGAAGGAGGAGGAGGAGGAGGAGGTGAAGAGGAAGGAGGAAGAAGCATTGCATGTGTATTTGTTGTTGAGACTTAGGAGAGGGCAGTTGAGAAAGGACGTCTTTCCGTTGAGTTAGGTGGCTGCACTGGCCAGTTTCAGTTCACTTCAGTTGTACTGTAAGTTGTATCAGTGGTCTATCTTGGCAGCAATCACAGTCACTTCAGGTTTTCAGAAACAATTAAAGGCAGTTGGGAATCACACGTGCACAAAGCATTATAGTTATCAGTTCTGTAGGCTGTACAGACTGTTGGCAACCTGTGACAATATCTTCAACTTGAGTCTGTCAGCTCCTACAACTTTGAATAGGGTCACCTTCGGCAGTGTGTCTTGTGTGTAGCACCCTAGACCTGATTAATGTTCCTTGTTCCTTGCTGTGTTCCTTCAGCCTCTCAAAGGTGTTATTTTGTGCCTTTTTGAACTCTACAGCCTTTCACTGTTTTGTACCTCTCATTGAAGAATGTGATTCCTTTTAGTCTGTAGGAACTAGTGTACCAGTTTTAGGCAAATTATGCTAAAATGTCATACTAAACTTTGATGAATAGTGAGGTTTTATGAATGATAATGATGAATTGTAATTAGTTATATAGGAGTGAGGTATGGATTCATATTAGGATTTGATGAGAGCTCACACATTATTTTTGTAAAAGTATAAAGCATGTAGTTTCGTGTGTTGCCATAGGCAGTGTTCATTTGCAAGAGTGTCTTGGAAACACTCTGTGCTGTAGATGATGGCCAAAGCTTGCTGCTGTTTGTTGGGTGGTGTCCCCTATGTTTCAGAGTGACCTTTGACCTTTGGTTCTGTGTAGCCCATCAAGAGTTTGCTTCTCAGTGTTGGTATTCAGTTGCAAAGGAGGATAACAGCATCTGCCTCTTCAGAGCAAGAAATAAGGGACTTGGTATGAGGCAGCATAATTTCATGGGATCACTACAGTAGAATGTTGGGGCTGGCATACTTTCCAACGAGTAATTTATAGTTGTTCCACGGTTAGAGGAAAGTTGTATGGAACACCTGTTTTTCAACAGCAGATCCTTACGTCAAACACAATGAGAGTCATGATAGTAATAAGTATTGTCATCTAATTATCATGGCTCTTTTTAGTGTTGTACCTTATTCTCTTGACATTTCTGTTTTTATCATATGCCCCTTCCTTTTTTATTCTCCTTTTGCATTTCTGTGTATGCAATCCATCCCTTATGTTTAGTGATATGCACTCTGTGCACTACTCATGTACGGCACTGTACTTGAGCATGGATTGTTTGTGGTCTGTCTAGATATTACAAAGAGTTTTCTGTCATCAAATTGTCCTTCCTATGATTCACCAGCTTAGCCAGCCACTCCTCCATTCACGTCAGTACCTTTGTTGAACCGTTCCACTTGGCTGAACTCCTGGCCAGCCCTGGGAGAGAAATGAATTTTTACTAAGTGGTTTGGTTCATTTACTTGACAATATAGTGGCTTAATTCCCATAATCTCTTCCAGTCCTCCCCACGGGTGGGTACCTCCTGTGTCGTTCCTTGCATGGCTTGAGTAGTACTGAAGATGTTTTGCAGCATCCCTTCTTAGGCTGTTCAACTTCTTGAGCTGCATATTCCCTCCTCCTCAATGCAAACAGTCCACTTTGGACAACCTTGTGAAAGGCACAGTAGGACTTCCATCGTTGTCAAGAGTATTTGATGATTGTATTTAGTGAAAGCTGCATTCACCTTCAGGCTGTATGTTCATATAGCCTGATAGATTTGCTCCACATCAGTTTGTTGGTAGACGTGTACAAATGGAGTGCTGCTTTTTCAATCTCTCAATATTCTGAATAATTCTTTTTCCTTTTCTTCCACAGTATGCAAGAATACCCTCTTGTGACGTCTGCTAGCTCACTTCCTTTGCTTTAACATTTTATTGGGAATATAAAGAAGATTCTACTTTTGTCATAAGCTATCCCAGGTTAAAAAAGCTGCCTTCATTATAATGTGTATTGATTATGTGGTTTCATGTGAACGGTTTGATTGGATTTGAGGGAAATGTTTACTACTTTTTTCCAATTTTGTAAGATACACATACATTAGGAAACTTTGTTTTCCTTTTCGTTATTTGATGACTAAATGTGGATTGTATAGGGTGACATCTGCTATTCTTTGATTTGATCTGATCCAGTGGTTCCAAGAACCTACCTGTCGTCGTGCACTTGGTGTATTTGCTATTTACGCTGTTGCCTTCAGAGCTCTATGTACCCCATTGCTATATGCCCTAATCTGCTAAGATTTATTGCAAGTTTCAGTAACAGTATTTTACACACCAAGGGTGTTAATCATACATTCAACTCTCGTTATCCAGTTATGTGACTGGCCTCAGTGTTGAGACTTTCCTGGCTAAGATATGATGGATATAGAATGCTCACACACATTGCAGGCCCTTACGCTCATGCCTAAATCCTCAGGCGCTTGGTCTGTGGACCAACCAGTTTCTGAGCAGCTTGTAAAGCAAGTGATTGAGTCTCCCTTTTGTGGGGAACCACTTTTGGCTTACGTGCTAGAGGCAGCGTCTTTGAAGGTGCTTAGTCCTGAGTGGAGGAATTCATGGAGAATTTCCTCACTGAGGTAGATATACATTTATGTTACTATAACTTTTGTAATATATTTAGTGTTGTCATGGTGCCAAATGGTTCTGGTTTGTGATTTATATTTGTAGGTGGTGTGTGTTTGTAAATTGTGCTGTTTGTAAAAAGGTTCATTCACCCAACTTGTTAGTTAGCAGTTTTGATTTTACAGACAAACGAATTCATTTTTTGCTTTTTCCCACATTTTTATTAGTTGTAAATTTAAGTTACATTACTGAATGAGAATGAATGTCTGGGATGTACAGGATTCAGGTAGTGATTGTATTTGTTCTGCACTTTGGTAAAATATGTTTGACTTTATGCAGCTGGTGTTGCTCTTATCAAATCAGGGGTAGCCTGTTTTTATTGCTTTTTTTGATGCTTTAGGAATATCAGGATCATCATACCCAATCTTGCCACGGACACACACACTACTTAAATTCAGTTTGAGGACCTGAAAATCATTGTCAGAGCAGGATTAACCTTTGAGTAAGTGGGAAAGAAGTTTGAACTTCTTTCCTGATTCCTTTGTCTTTTGGTATGACTGAATTATAGCGTTACATCATGCAGTTGTAGTTTGTCAGTTTCAGTGGGGTGTATAATGAATCAAAGACTGAGTCACAGCTTCAGGATAGTTCTACACTGCACTATGAAGGCTATGCCCTTTATGGGATTAGTTCTGTCAGTGCACTGTAGGCATTACTGAAGGGTCTTGGCTGCATCCTGTCCATAGCTCCCAGCTGCAACCCATCTTACTTTCCTCAACCATCTCCTAACAGTTTTTTCATAGTGCAGCTGCAGAAGGTTGTCCTCTTGTCATGCCTTTCAATCCTTTTTATTCCTCCCAATTTCCCGTTCAGCTCTGAATGACCACATAGTAGCTTTCAGCGCTTGGCCCTAAGCTTTGATTTTATCTTCCATTCCATTCCTATTAAAGCTAAGCATGAATGGATGCAAGTTGAGATTACCGATGTGAATTGAACTACAATTTCTGAGTGGCTATTGGTCATAAGTAAAAGTAAGGAGAGGGTTGGAATGAATGCGGAAGCATTCAGGGGTAACTTTTACACTTGGTATGCACAAGTACCTTGGGTGCCTCTTTCAGTCCATTTGTGTAGGTGCCCACACCTTTGTTCTTGAGGCAGGCATCAAATGAGTGCTTGGATTCCTGGGATGGTTTTGCCAAATTTATCAAGTATTCTTTGTCTTAATATCTGTACACACCACTTAGTCATGACTGATGTAACCGAGTGTTCAGGCAGAGGAGAAAGTCAGTAGTTTGTACCCGAAACTTTAAGAGTTTGTATATTTGAGGTTTCAATAGTATTTCTGCTTTGATATATATGTTTTGTTGGATTTCATTTTGATATTGTATTTTTCCTTTCAGAATTGAGAAATGGGCCTGTTGGTATAGCACATTATCATCTCCAGATGGTTTTAGACAAGTCCCTGAACTTTTTGCCAGCAGAGGTAATTATGATTAAAACTATTTTTTACATTTTTTTTTTAATCTTTGTTGTTATCATTATAATTCAACACCTTTACATCATTTTTTCCTGGACCTTCTTACATGACTGTGGGCCTATCTGGTGATTTCTGATAAGTATAAGTTTTATTCATATCCTTTGCAATATTTCCAATGAGTTTAGTTATTAAATAATTATTTGATACCCTTTTTCTGTATCATTTTCAATAAATATCTAATCAATTTCTATTTATCAGAAGAGTCATGGTCATTGTATATCAACCTTTCAGTGTTGTGTAGTGTGGGTAGTAGCTGACCAGACCTTTCATAACTGATTGAGTGGAATTTTTTATGTATCACTGCTTTTTTCTCATCTAGCATGACACTCAACGTGCTTCTCCTTTTCCAGATGCAATTTTTTGCTTCATATAAGAGAGAACCTTCTGGCTATTCCCTTAAAAGGATAGGGATTTGAGTGGACTGACAAACTCACTGTGTGGATGCCTTCATTTTTATAATTGTTGAGTAAGTATGGATTTGTGTGTGATCCTGCTTTTTGTAAGAGTAAAATTCAAGAGTGGATCAACTTTGGTATTAAATGAGGGTGCAGACAAAGCTTGCAAAGCTGTGGCCATTAGATTAAACCAGTATTTAACTTAGGGTTCTTTGCAGCACCCCTTCAGTCCCTAACTGCAACCCCTTTCATTCCTTTGACTGTACCTCCGTCCATATTCTCTCACTTCCATCAAACTTTCTACCCTCACCTGACAATTGTCTCAACGTTATTTTCAGCGCTGACTGACCTTGTAGGTTCCAACCCTTGGCATTTGGTCAAAATTTTATATTACAGTTCTAGTTCGTGTGTTATTTCTTGCATGGCTTAAGCTAGATGGCACCAAGGATGTTTTGCACCTTCTGCTCTAAGGTCCAGTGTCAAATTTCTCTCACTGACAAAAAGAAAAATCCTTTTCAGACATTATGAAAGAGGAGATATGGGACTTGTCATGCCCCTGCAAGAGTCTGCTTTTTAGTATAATCATCTTTTCATCTGTGCATTGCCCTTGAGGCGAAATGCTCTCCCAGCATTTGATGTCTTCCCAGTAATCGATGAATTGACTCCCTTTTTTTGAATTGAGTTACATGGCCTGAGGATGTGCCATAATAAAGAGACTGGTTTTGGTTCCACCCGTAGCATAGACAGTCGATCTTGTAAGCTCCTGGTTTTCAGGGATTTCTGACTGACACATTTTGTATGAACACAAAATCAGTAACACCACTAGCATCTGCAGTCATTGACAATGGGATGCCATTTCAAGAGCTAACCGTACGCTATTATTCCTCTTGGAGTTGTATACCCTTTGGTCGTAACGTGTTGACTTTAGGTACGTCGCCTGGGTAGGTGCCATGGTCAGAGACTGGTATAGGCAATTGGCTTCGGAGGCTCCTGGTTTTCAAGTGTTGATCTTAGTGGTCAGGGTTCAAACTCAGGCATATGGTGTTGAAATCAGGGACACATGCTTGACACATTTGCACGAGAACACAATATCATCAAAACCACTGAGGTCTTTTGTTAGATTATTTAGAGAGAGAGAGAGAGAGAGAGAGTGGTTCTTTGGTTAGGTTTTTGTGATTTTCAACTCCAAGAATCATTAGTTCCTTTCTAATGAATGAGTTGTCTTCCTAGACTGAACTTCAGACCTTGTATTGCATTGTTTAGTTTTTCTGAAATTATTTGGGCTGCTGTTTCATTCACGAGATGTGTTGTTAATTTATTTTGCATGTCTGTTATGCTTTTCTTATATCTGGTACCAGATTGCATTCTTATTAATTAACTGTCAAGAAATTGGTCAGCATTTGGTCCATTAGATTTGAAGGAGGGTGCCTTCCCAGCCTCAGAACTGGAGTGCCCTGCTTGATCCTCCATACTAGGTGTTATCATAGTGGACAAAGCCAGTGTGGCATTGAGGGTAAATGCAGATATTCAGGAAGGTCCTTTTGTATTATGGTATCATTTTTTATCAGGGGGTATGCTCACAGAGCAGGTATAGAGAAGGGCTCCTTTCAGAGCACAGTAACTTTACTTTTCCTTGACCTGAATTAGTGAGACTCGGGATGGAAGATAGAACCTTGAAGCCATACATATCTAAACCAGCTTCTTTCTTTAGCAAGTTTTTTTCTGAGGACAGTAGCACAGAAGACTCGTGCTTGAGGTAGATTGTTATTCTCCTTATTGGAGGAGGGAAATACCAATGAAAGAAGTCCAAAAGAAAATAAGGAATGGTGAAATTTAAAAGGATTTTGATAATGACAGAGTCCACAAAAGTTTTCCACGTAGTACCTGAAGGTATTTTGAAGGAGCTGTTCATTTTTATAGAAGAAAAAGTTGACTTGGAGTTGAAAGAATTGAAATGTAAAAGTTAGAAGAATAATAAAACAAGAAAGAATGTAATCCCAAAGATTTTAATTGTATTGTTAGTCCCGTTGACCACCCTTGAGATTTGTCAGAATCAAGGAAAAGGGATATTGGGGGTTACCTCTTTTCATTTTGCTATGGAAAAATGTTGCCCAGGGACAAATTTCTTATGTCTTAAGAAGTGTTCATTGCCAAGGGATGTCTTGACGCCATGGTCCATCTTTGGAAGGTGCAATCAGCCAAAGCCTCCAACAGCAGGACAAGAGGAGGATTAATTCCTGTAGTTGGATTGAATGGCTGTTGTGCTTTAGCATGCTGGGGAATTCTTAGGTGAAAATGAGTGGGGGTTAGTAGGATTTAGTCGAGGTAGATAACACTGGAGGGGCTTTTTCCTTTAGTACACAATTGGTGTAGTGTGGTAGGAACAGATTTAGAGGTTATGAAATGAAGCTCTGACTTACCTTACCCTATTAATTATCACCTTAACATTACAGTGGTCCGAGACCTTCAACACATCTATACCTAACTTAGCCTATACCTAACATAGCTAAGCTTAACTTAATATTATAATTCATCAAAACTTAACCTGTATTCAATCTTATTACTACAAATAAAAACTGCATACGGTATCAACCAAACATTGTACAGGCAGTCCCCGGTTTACGACGGTTCCGGCTTACGACGTTCCGAGGTTACGACGCTTTTCAAATATATTCATCAGAAATTATTTCCTGGCTTACGACGCATGTTCCGGGGTTACGACGCGTCGTACGCCGATCCGACGGAAGAAATATGGCCCCAAAATGGCAGAATAATCATAATTTGAAGGTTTTTTTTATGTAAAACTCAATAATAATGCAGTTTACATCGTTTTCAATGCACCCAGAGCATTAAAAGTAAGGTTTTCTTATGATTTTTGACGATTTTCGACGATTTTCCGGCTTACGACGATTTTCGGGTTACGACGCGGCGCAAGAACGGAACCCCCGTCGTAAACCGGGGACCGCCTGTACATACAAAAGATATTAGAGTAATAATCTGGTACAAATTATTAACCTTAATATGCGTACTTGAAAGATAAATCGTTATCAAGTCTACTTGGAATTTTCCAGCATTGACTTAGTATACAACTCTGCTGTCAACCTGATTCACACCGATTCATCCCACAATCTTTTTTAATTTCCTTGGAATATATATACAGTCTTCACTTGAAAATGTTTTGTATTATCAATTCCTACCGGAACTAGAATAAGTCAGACTCTAGGTTCCCACAACTGATTTAAAGACACAATTTATAATACAGTTCACACAACTCACAAACACCAAAGCGTAATAATAAAAAAAAAAAAAGAAAAATCAGAAGCTAAGCAGTCTCTCTCTATGCTAGATGCTGGTACTAAGGATTTGTGACTGAGGACTTTGCCCATGTTTAAAAAGACATTTGTTTTGTATTGAGGCCTTAAATACAAAATTTTTAACCTAATTCAAAATTGTTTTGAGTTCAGTTTACCAGCTTCTAAACCACTAGTTGCTAGAAATCCATTAGCTTAAGCTGGACCATATAGGTTAGTTGAATGCCCTAGTCTAAACTACAGTACACTGTATACATTATACAACTGTTGTTCATTTCAGTAATATACTGTATATTGTGTCGTGGGTAGCTAGGAGTGGTCAGCATCCACTACCATAATTTATTTGGTGCATTGTGTGTGCAGTTATCCATGCTTTCATTTGTGATGGTCGTGTTCAGTGAGTTTTAGCTTTTGGTGTCCTGTTGTTGGTTGGTCCCTGCATAACAATGTTCTCAAATGTTGGAGTTTGCTGTAACCTGTGTGCTATAGCCTTCCTCAACAATAAATTGAAGTTCTTGTCAAGGTTTGCTTAGGTGGTATGCTTAGAAAGTGTATGAGAGAGGAAAGTTAGAATTCAGACTGGAGAGGACACCCTCGTGTCATCTTTGTTGACTGATACGTTTTGTGTGTAAACAGAGTTCAGTCCTAAATGCTTCAAATATGGAATAGGTGACTCGGAAGAAGACAGGTTTTACCCACTGCTTACTTGGTGGCCAGGAAAAAAGTCACATTTATTTATGGTGGCTGGTAATAAAGTCAAAGGGAAAAATTCACAATATTTCTTTGGAGTCATTCTCTTCTTGACATTTACAGTCTTTTGTTTATGTTTTCGTGGTAATCCCCAACGGGCTTGTACTAAACACACCACAGAGGTGGATACATACTGGGTTAAAAGCCTTGGTGTCACTATTTAGGAAAGATTATTGTGACTTTTTTTCCTGCGACTTTTTTACCTGTTACTTTTTTACCAGGATTCACTTGCTTTTGCCTAGCAGGTTTCGACTAGTCTTTCAAGATTTTGGTTTGTCTCACTTTAACTGGCTCTATTGTAAAAAGAATATGAGTGTCCCTTTTTCATGTAACCTAACTTCTTTGGATAAATTATGTGACAATTTTTTTCATGTTACATTGTGTAATGCGTACAATGCCTTTTGGTGAATGTGAAGAAACTGCTTAGTCAGATACGAAGGGATCTCTGATCATCAGTGCACTTATTTTCTCTGAGTGTGCCGTGGAGAAGCTGTGTGTCAAAATGGTAGTTGGGACTGTAATTCCTGAGACCAATATTGGTTCTCATTGATGGACAGAAGCTGCAGATAACACTCCAGATGTCTAATGTTGAGGACTCTGGTAACTAATTGCTGCAGAGAAGAAAATCAGGTGATGAAGTACAGCACTGAGGTTACCATTTTGCTTTTTTTGGAGAATTGAGAATTAGCACCAGCTTTGACATGACCAGACACTTTGGTGACACAGTACACCTTTGAGCATTGCCTTTCATTTGCCTGTTCTGTTAATGATGTTGATTTCTCTGTCAGTGCTAACTAACAAGGAAGTAAATTTTCTAATATTGTATGGAAGTCGCTGAGTATTTATTGCCTGTGGGCCCTGCCCAAATCGTACATTTCATTCATCTGTAGTAAGAAATAGTATAATGTTTTGTACTGAATTGAGATGAAGAAAGGTGGTTAAATGTCTGTATAGCTAACTGTGGGAATTAAGTGGAAATACGGCAAGAGGTTTGTGTATTCTGTGAATAAAGATGTTTCAAAGCTGTTCTTTGCTGCTAGAGATGTACTAATACTATTTTATATGCAGGAATAATTGTGGCTATGTTTCTTGTATTCAAATAAAAATTAACATCAAATTAAAGGTTCAGAACATGAGTTATTAATGCAAGAGTATTTTAGGTGACTGCGTTGTTTTCTTGTATGAAAATGTCCAATTGACAGCCTTGAATTTAAACTTATTTTTTCTTTACAGGGTACTTGAAAACATACGCTTTATCTGAGTCATCATCCACCTGCAAATTGTTACGAGCTGTCAAGTGGCCACTTTCGTTTTGGAGAAGAGACGTGACATTGTATACAGGACCAAAATCACGTTTACCATTTACGTGAAGAGATGGCATTTATAAAATCTGATGGTTGTACTGGACAGAGCAATACATTCCATGGGGCTGAAGGGATACCAAAGAGAATCTCTAGTACTCTCTATTTTGTGCTGGGACCCAGCTTATGCCTCCAGCTTCAGTTTATGCAACGCCAATTGAAAGGTTATTGGTCTGTGTGTCCTATAAATGGTTAGTTAGGAATAATTGGCATGTGTGCATTTAACACATTATGCGTCTTCATTTGCATTCTTACGTCAGGTTTTCCTTATGTGAGGTTAGATGCTTGAGGAGTTTTCTCTTTAGTGTAATACTTAGTTCACTTTTAGTCAGAACTCCCATGTGGTTTCAGACCGTCCTGTGCTCTTAGCGTCCTTTCTCATCCTAGTAAACTTATTATATTACGTGCTCTGATTTTCAGTCCTCAACTCCCCATTCCTGCCTTCTGTTTTACAAACATTATTGTAAGAATTCTTTCTCTGACTCTGATCTCTACTTACAGTTTTATTTATTTATTGTTTTTATCTGTTCTTCTAGTAAACTTATCTTCTCTTCCTGTATTTCCCGTTGCATTCTGTTACTTCTTTCGAATGAACACCTTCATAATCTTTGGAAGCTTGAATTTCAAGTCAGTGGCCCCTTTGGTGAGCTTGATCCATATGAATAGGGTTCTTCTTCCTCTTCTGAGTACTAGTAATAATAATTTCAAACTTCTTATAAATGCAAGAAATTTTTTTTCATTTTAAGTAGGCATTTATTTCCTTGTATTCTGGTTGATTCCTCAATGATTATTTCTCTTCGGTGCATTGTTTATGTCTGATGGATTCTTCTGACCTCTTCAGATGTTGCATTCTGTGTTGATATCTGTAGCGATCCCTCTGTCAAATCAGCATCCTCCAGTTCAAGTTCTTTCTCTTCATCTGGAAGAAACTGGAAGCACTGCCTTTACTGTTCCACCTTGTCTTTTTATTCTTTTTATTCTGCTTTGTCGTCATATTTATGTTTACTGTTATGTTATTCAAGATATGTTCATTCTCTGCTCTCAGAGATGCCACAGCACCAACTTACTGAACCACTCACTTGCCTATTGACCTCCCTTCTCCTCTTCTCATAGGGTTTATTATCCTCTTCTGCCTAGGCTTTGCCAGAATTTGGAGTCTCTTGTTATTTCTGTATCCCTCTGAACCTTAGCCTTTATCAGAGAATGCATGAGGTTGCTCAGGTCCTTCATTCGTTCCTAAGGTGCTTTTGGGTTCTGGGGTGACTGACAGCAGTATCTGTTGTTTTTTGATCTTTGACAGTCTTGTACAGGGCTGCCAATTACGTTGCAACTTGTGTGGCTTAATGTAGGTGGTACAAAATATTCTCTTGGGCATCTGTTTGACCTGGAATGTATTGCTTTCTGCCTTTTACTTTTCAACTTGGCATTGTTCAATTTTCAGTATAATTTTTTTTTATATTTTAAATTACTCGATCCTTCATCATTCACAAAGATTGTTAAGCCTTGTCATTTGTAAGGTAGACAAATGGGCAACGTGTGTTGTAATTCAATTTCCCATCGAAAAAACTGATCCCAGTTATTTTTTGAAGAATGTTAAATGGGAGCATACAAACATTAATGTTGATTTGTAAATGCAAGAAACGTATCGCCCTTCTGTTTTGAAATTTTGTCAGCATTTGTGAATTGTCAAATTACACATTTTTTAAAGTGCAATTTAAGATTTTTCTGTAAAAACTAACAATTCATGTCAGTTTAATGAGATTTAAGTGCCTTATGTACTTCATAGTAATAGAGGTCATAATGATTTAATAACTTATCACAGGGCAAGTTTTGTGAAGGTCTAACAATGTGACTTTGTGGTCCTGTTAAATGAGTGTACTATATGAGGGTAAAGGTGCCTTATATATTTTTGTGATATATTTTATTTTGACTGTAGGCTTTTACAGTACGATTTCTTAACCAGAAGTATTTTTAATTTTATATTAGAAGTATTTTCTCATTTGATTTGAGTGTACTTTACATGTAATGTTACATTGATTTTTGGCAGTTTTATATTACCTGTGCTTGTTTAAAATTAATAAGTGCAGTTTACATCATTGGTATAGTTGATATTTTCATTGTCTGATTGCAGTTCAAACAGTGACCCTGACTAATAATTAAGTTGTTAAGAAGACTCTTGAGAACATTTCAGTAACTTGTCATTTTACATACTGAAGGTATCTTTTTCATCATGTCTTCTGTTAAGGTATATGATTAATCATGACTGCTAAATTACCAATGATTATGGTTTCTTGAACACTAATTGACTGTCGAAAATGGGTCATTTTGTGTGAGGTTTTAAGATTTCTTTAAGCAGAGAAAAACTTAACAACTAATCTCTGTTGAAATGTGTTCTCTGTAGAGTACTTGCTTTTGTCTATGATAAGCTCAGTATTTCAGCCTAGCCTTAAGTGTGTGACTTTTTAGACACCATAACCAACTGTAGAATGAAAAATGAGAAAATCAGGCCCAAGTAGGTGGCTTATGTAGGCAAGGTCCTGCAGGGGTAACAGTTTTACATCAGTATTTGCCTTATCTCATTTGACTGATGCTTGCTCTGTATACTTTCGAGTGGAACGCACAGCTGCAGTTACTGGGTCTTCATATGGCTAACCTCTGACTTCACCAGCTCCATATTCAAGTTCTTTGCAGCGTCCCTTTGGCCCCAAGCTGTAACCCCTCTCATTCCTTTTACTATACCTCTGTTCATATTCTCTTCCTTCCATCGTACTTTCCACCCTCTCCTCACAATAGATTTGTAGTTTGCAAGGTTTTCCTTGTGTTGCACCTATAAGACGTTTTTAGTATCAATTTCCATTTGAGCGCTGAATGATCTCATAGATCCTAGTGCTTGGCCTTTGGCCTAAACTCTACCTTCTATCCTATTCTCATACTCCTTTCAAGCTTGTATAGGCTATTCAGGCAAGTTAAGTGGATCCAGCCTCCTTCCAACTATGTCAGTTTAATGGATTTCTTGAATGTCCCCAGATGTCACTGGGGGAGAATTCAGGCTTTTTCTCCCTACCATTCACCTATTCATTATCAATCATATAATTAATTTATGTATTTCACCTTCATTACGGCGCTGAATAATCCTGATGGGTTCTGGCACTTGGTCTTCAAGACCTAAATTTCGTAATCAATCACAGCAGTCATCGTGACTGTGCTCTAGAGTTTGGGAATGTAAGTATTTCCCAGCCCTCTATGTTGCGATTCTACTGTTTTTGAAATCCAAAATTCAAGGGGACCTCAAGTCTGGTTTTCACCTTGTCAGGATAGGTGACACCTATGTTTCTCAATGTATCCTCTTGTGTGGTGTATTGCCAATGAATTTGTAGGCATTGCTTGCTAGCCTTTGCTTTTCTGTGGGATGAAAACCACTTAACTCATCTCCCATACTTTCTGCTGGTTATACTTGGTCTACTCTGCAATTGCTTGATCATCAAGAACAGGCAAGGTCGTTTACCAAAATTTTCCATTATTTTATGACCATTGAGTTGGAACTGTGTGATCAACTCCCTGGAAGTGGTCCAGTTTGGGGTTTTAGCTTCTTGTCACTTTGAGAGCCTGGAATAAACATCATTCTTTTTCCATTTCTTGTGGTGTTTTGCTTTCAAGTAGAATTGAACCCAGGCAGTGGCTCATCCTTTTGTCACCCTTTAGGGGGTTAGTGCTGTCAGTGCACTGTAGGCATTACTTAAGGTTCTTTTGCAACTCCTTTCATTCCTTTTACTGTACCTCTGTTCATATTCTCTTTCTTCCATCTTAATTTTCACACACTTCAAACAGTTGAGTCATCGTGCAACTGCGAGGTTTTCCTTCAGTTAGACCTTTCGACATCTTTTTACTGTCAGGTTCCGTTTCAGTGCTAAATGACCTCATAGGTCCCAGCGCTTGGCCTTTGGCCTAAATTCTGTATTCTCTTCTGTATTCTAATCCTTCTGTCAGGTCTGTACCGAGAGTCTGTCTTCACTGCTGGATCCAGGTTGGCTCTGCTTATCTTTATCAGTTCAGTACCCCTTTTAGGGAGCCAGTTATCTGGGCGATCTATTGAACAGCTGTTTCTTGTTTTTGCCAACTGCTGTCATGCAGTTTTGGGAAAGAGATAATAATTGATTTAGACAAAATTAAACCAACTGTTAGTTTGTGGTATTCTCCCTCTCTGTCATTCTCAAACATCAACTCCCAGGTACTGTTTTTTTTATTATTATTATTATTATTATTATTATTATTATTATTATTATAATAATAAGTATCTGCATGATAGCACTTTACAAATGAACGACTAAGTGCTGGTTCTTGATGGATTTCAAAATTTTTCTGCAAATTCTTTTTGATTTACTGTACCTTATGTTGTTGTGTCTAAAAATCATACAATATCATTTAATGCTGATATACTGTACCTTATATTGTATGTAAAAATCATACGATATCATTTAGTGCCCTCACCTGTAATGAGAGTCTGTTAGCTCTCTGCTTTCCTTGATACTCTGTTTGATAATGTCTTAAGATCCACCATCATATGTTATAAGGTTCTTTTTTGTATGGTTCTTTCATGTAGATTGTTGATTGAAGTCCCTCTAGTGCTAGGGGACATTTCATATAGGCATTAATAGCCAAAATACCTAATACTGTTAAGATGTGTACTTTTATGTGAATATTTACAATATCTGAAAGTTTTAGTGTAATATGACAGGTGAATCTGAGTTTTTTTTACATTTTACATTATTTTTGCCTTGTAAATAAATGTGTGTGTGCGTGTTTTGTTAACCAAAGTATTCTCACTTTCTGTCTTAAATTATTCACACAAAAAAACCTGTTATTTCCAGTAGACCAAATGTTCTGAATCCCATGTAATAAGTAATTAAGACAGCTTGTAAACTTTTTCCTTATGGAAACCTGTTGGTCTTTTTAATTTTTATTTATTTTTGGCTTTTTGTGCAAGTATAAAGCTTTGATATCTGTGTTGTTCTCTGCTGTGAGGGCAGACTGAATGGTGTCACAAGTTTTCCAGAAGTGCAGGAGGAGACATCCCTTTGTATGGGAATGACACCCATTCCTTCGTCTTCACTATGCAGCAGAATTTGTACATTATTGCTTATAGTCAGTTACATTTCACTTGTAAGAGTTGCTCTCACTACTGTGGACAAATCTGTACAGAGAAACTGCTTGCTTCTTTTCTAGACAGAAAGATCACACTGAGTAGAAGTAAAGGGCAAAATTTCTCACTCGGACACCATCATAACCTTTTCTTGTATCAGATGTTTATTGAAGAGCTGCCTGTAAGACAAAGTGGAGGCTTCTCAAGACCTTTGCAAGTGTCATCTAAGTACTGCACAGTATGGGTTCCCTACATAGTTGCCTTCCAGATATCCGGTTCTCTTTATAGTTAGTTGGTCTCATGGGATTAACAATATCCCTTGAAAGGATGCAACTCAGTTGTAGAATTGCCCTGGGTTTACTAAAAGTCTCCTACTCAATGGAGAGTCCTTTCCTTTTTCCCTAGTGATAAGGATTTGTGGTCGAGAAAGGTGCTAGTCTCCCAGAATTTGTAGTGGGGCATACCTTCCCATTTCAGATGACAAGACTGTAGGTGACTAGGATCAAGAGATGTTCCCAAGTTTAAAGCCAAATTATGGAACTGCGTTCCCTCTTGCAAGCTATTCCTACTGCCTGTTTTAATATCTCGCATTTTCTCATGTTTCCACATTGCCAGTTGAAATATTGCTCATATCTCGAGTGCAAGGTCTAACATGTCTTCTCAGAAGAAGAGAATTCCCTGTTTCTCAGTGGCTTACATGCTCCTTCCCTTATAGAAATTATGCTTTGGGTAGCAACCCTTTTAATGCACATAGGTTCCTGCGACCGATATTTACTCCAGGGAAGTTGGTATGCGGTCCTTGAGACATACCAAGCTTTGTCATTTTTTTTTTCTGTTGCTTGATTCCTTCAATCTTGTCCTCTGTATCCTTCAGGAACCAGATCTGATGTTTCTTTTGGAGTGCCTTTCCTTCCTCCTCCTTCCTCAGGGCTGGATAAAGGCGGTAGGGGGCCTGTCCCAACAGCCTTGGTAGGATAGAACTATTCAGAATTTCCAAGAACAGATTTTGAGTGACCCTCATTCTTCTGGTTGACTTGGATTATTTCTGACTTTGCTCAAGTGTTATTCTCATATTTTTACCTCTCATCATCTTCCAGGCCAAGTTGTAGTAACACCATTGTTTGTGCTTCAAAAGTTTTGTTGAATTTTGGGATTTTCTTGGTAACTTTTTTGAGTCCTGCCCTAAAGTATCCAAGCGATGCGTTACATGAATTCAAAGGATTAGGCCTACAAAGCTAAATACCAGAAATTGTTTTAAAGCAAATTGTGTTTGGTTTAAGATTAAAAGTTTGTGTTGATACTCATTCTTGTGCAACTACAGTACATACATATGTTTTCTTCAGTCAATTTTCTACTACGTATGGATTATTTAGTTCATGACGAGATTCTGTTTTGTGTTTTGTTTTCTATCTTGAATGGTGGCTTCTCACAAAATCTCAGAAGCAGCAGGTGCTGATAGGTGTGTCACTTCTCTTTATATATGTTTAGGTTGTTGTCTCTCATAGAGTTTTCCCAGTGTTTCGAGCTCAAAGCTATGGGTTTGCTGAAGAGCAAGAGCCCTTGCCAGCACAAGGCTGGCTGAACCTAGATAGATAGTTGAATGGCTCGTATCTGGCATCTTCTTATAATAGTCCAAAGTCCTATCTTTGCCCCATCCTTTCGTGAATCTAATGTATTGTCTTCATTCTTCTCGAGCCTTCGGACATACCCAAACTAGCAAAGTTTTGGTCTGTTTATTATTGTGAGTACTCTAGACATATCTCAACACTTTGATGTGTATTTTGTCCTACTTGCTTTTTTCTGCTTCCTCAAGACCCACACTTCTGCACTGTAAGTCAAGATGGCTCATGCTTTTCTCGAACCTTCTCCCTCTTAAAATCTCTCGTTCATACAAGGTCCCATTTTTTTTATGATTGCACGTGTTCTTGTTACTTGTTTTGTGTATAATCTCTTCACCAGCTTTTGTACATCACTTGCATTTTTTACACATCCACTTTAGTCTCAATTTTCCACTCTGCCAAACAACTTCCTAGTTCTTCCTTATCTGACCCTCTATGGACTTTGCTAATATAACCATGCAGATGTTACGTCCAAGTTTTCATATTGACACTTTTCTGTCTCATGGCATCCAGAGTTGCATGGGACAGAGGTTTGACTCCTGTCGTTGATTCATTGTGAAACAATAGATCGTTGGGTGAGGACTCTGTTGTTTGTACAGTCCATACTGATGTGCCTCAGAAATATGTTTGCCAGCTGTTTGAATTCTTCATTACAAATACCGTGTCCCTCTGTAGCAGACGCTTAACCAGTCATCATTATCGCTGTTGACAATTATTGGTTTTCATCGTATCTGTGGGTCTAATACTGTCAAAGTTACTGATATTTCCTCAAGAACATCTCTTGCTATCCCAAGTAGATCTGGACTTTGCATTAATCCTTGTTGTATACCTGCTGGCATTGCCAAATGGTGATAGTGCATTGCTGTTTGACATTATACATTTTCAGGAGAAACTTTTACACTGTATGTTGCTTCCACAGCACACTGCATTTACCTTTTGTAAAACACTCGCCATCCTCCTCCTACGATCAAGTCTGGAACATCATTTAATTCTTCTTTAACTTGATGCCTCTGAAGCTTCTGCATTTCAAGATCTCATATCCCCTTCTGTAGCTGTGAATGACTAACTAAATAGCTTCTGTTAAGTGCCAGATGTCTAAATCACCTCTACTGTATGTTGTACCTTGACATTTAGTCATTCTGCGGATGATTCACCGCAACAGTTGTCGTGTAGAAGTCCCATCACCTTGTCCTCCTTCCAGACCTAATTTCTGGTTGTAGGACATACTTCGTGTCCTCTCAGAAGTGTCTACAATATTTAAGCCCTCTACTTGAGGTATTTGTACCATGCAAGGTGTTAGAGGCAACCTAATATCATTTCTTGCATACAGTTTCCAGTCCCTGACTGGTTTGTTGTGCCTACACCTCTGTCTGGTCCTCCCTGACATTCAGACTGCCATGCAGTTTTCTCTTACCTCTGCTCAGTGCTCTTCTGATGTCTCAGTTTAATTGTACCTGTACTTCTCGCCTGTTTGAATGCTTTCATGTTTTCATGCCTCTGAACTCTAATGGTTTAACGTGCACACTCTGTCCACCACCTGTGCTCTTCGTGTTACGTATTCCTGTCTCTCTCTGCCTGCTATTCCTTCTGGTTTACAAAACTCTACCTCAACCCAGTTTATCCACTGTCAACATCCATTCAGTATCCATGTGTATTTGCTGTGTGGTTCTTGTTTAGTATCTTCATATTATTGTACCATGTCCTCTTTAAATTCACTCTTGTTTTTCTCCTTAACTTTTGTCCTTTGTATTTGAAATGATCTGTTGTTTTAATTGTGGTAGCTGTGGTATTACCTGGATTTGACAGTGTGGTATGGTGAGGTTCTGAGTTCAAATCCCATCCATGCCTTGGTAGATTTCGGTAGCAGCTCGCCTGTCTTTGTGACCTAGGGATGTTGGGGAAAGGGCCTACCTGCTGAGTTGTCCACAACTACTGCCTTGTTCCCCCAGGCCCTCTTGATGCTTGTTTGGTTACTGAGACATCGCACAGCTGTCTAATACCTGTTCCTTACCTCTGCTGTTTGTTATGAACCCTTAAACCAGGCAGCACTCTCTTGAGATTCTTCAACGTCAAGATGTAGAGTGCACGTCTGAACACTTTCATTCAGGTTTCCTCTTTTGAGATAGTGTGTTTATGGTCACAATATCTTTGTCCTTGTTTCCCAGTTTCCTGTGGCTAGTTTGCTTAGCCTTCTAAGTCATGGGTATTTTTCATCAGTCTATTTGTATGGTGTTTTACTTGAGACTTACAGTTCATGTCAAGAAAGTGTTTATCCTTTGTATCCCACTTACAAGCATTTGTTGTCATAACTTGAATTAGTGCTTCGTAATGAATCAAGCTTTGAATAATCTGATGTTTTCTGTGGTGAATGGTTGCTTTTCACAAGATCTTGAAAGAAGCGAGTACAGAGAAGTGTGTCACTGCTGTTGATATATTATGTTGAGGTTATTTCTGCTTGTAACTTTTTCCAGATGTGTCGAGTCCAGAGGCTCCTGTGTTGCATCTATGTCTGGTCTTGATCCTGTCTTTGTCCCTTCCATTGCAGTATGCGATGCATTGTTCTTGTGTAGGATTTCCATTTCCCTCATGAGTTATTCCATTCCTTTTTCATGTGGGCATTCTTCTCAAACATTAGAATGTTCTCAAACCATCAAAATCTTGGCTTATTTACTTGAGTACACATGATGTGCCAAATTGTCCCGGAGCTGTGTCAGTAATGTGATGTGTATTTTGTCCCACAGTCTTTTCTCTGCTTCCTCAAGCCCCACATTTGTGCACTGTAGGTCAAGATAATTTATGCTTTTCACATATTTTCACTCTTAATACCTCCCGTTCATCCAAGAAGGTCTAGCTTTCTCAAGGATGTCTACATCTGTTCCATCTTTTTCATGTGGTCTTGTTATTCATTCTGTTTATAATCTTTACCTGTAGTTTTTGTATATCTCCTGCATTTGAATATATCACCATTCTGAGTTTTCCAAACTCTGCTAAACACCTTCCAAGTTCAGCCTTGTCAGTTTCACTGAGGATTTTGCTAATCCTAGACACAATAATATAACCATGCCTGTGTTTTGTCCTGACCTACTTCTTGTCTTCTCAGAAGTGTCTCCAATATTTAGTCCCTCTCTTGTATGGTGTTTGCGTTGTGAGGTCTTAGATTTAACTTTGTATGACATCTTGCATACGGTTTCCAACCTTGTTGGTTTATTGTGTCTACACCTTTATTTTGGTAATGCCTGTGTCCAGACTGCCATACAGTTTTCTCATTGCTCAGGACTTTCTCTGCTCAGTGCTCTTTGATGTTTGGGATCAATTGTCTAACCTGTACCTCTCACCTGTTTGAATGCCTTCATTTGTTTTCATGTCTTTAAACAATTTTGGTTTGACGTGCGCCCTCTGTCCATCACCTGTGCTCTCCATGTCACCTATTCCTGTCTCTCTCTGCCTGCTATTCCTTCTGCTTTACAAACCTCTACTTTGACCCAATTTATCCGCCGTCAACATCTATTTGTATTTGTTTTGTGGTTCTTGTTTAGATGCTTCTTCATATTGTACCTTGTCCCCTTAAAATTCACTGCTGTTTTTCTCCTGAACTTTTGTCCTTTGTATTTGAAATGATCTGTTGTTATAATCATGGTAGCTGTGTGGTACTACCTGGATTTGAAAGTGTTGTGGTTGCGAGTTCAAATCCCATTCATGTCTTGGCTGATTTCAATGGCAGCTTGAACTATCTTTTTGACCTAGGGGTGTTGGGGAACAGGCTTAGCTGCTGTGATGTCCTCAACCACTGCTTTGTTCCCCTAGGCCATATTTGTATGTGTTAGGTCACTGAGATATTTTAGGGCTGCATAATGACCTCTTCCTTAGCTCTGCTGCTCATTAGTGACCCTTAAACCAGGCACCAATTTTGGTTCTTCATCGTCAAGATGTAGACTTAATGGCTGTATGTCCCAGCACTGTAGTTCAACATTCCCTTCTGGGGGTAAAGTGTTTGCAGTCACAGAATCATTGTCCTCGTTTCTTGATATCTGGCTAGTCTGTCCATCCAGCCTTCTCTTCAAGTCATCAGTAATTCTTGATTTATATGGTGTTTGTGTAACTCCGTTCATATAAGGAAAACTTTTATCCTTTTCATTGTACAGTGCAGTATCCAATTTACAAGCGTTTGCTTTTTATAACATGAATTATTTCCTAATGGTAATTCCAGCTTTGGATAACTTGGTGCTTTCATACCAAAGGTTTGTCTTAATGACACTCGGTGTCACTTGAGTGTCTCAAGATTGAAGTTTCTCTCACGTTCCCTAGTCTGTCTTTTTTCATACTCCCCTTTCATTGACCGTACGTATTGGAAACCCTTTTTCTGGTGTTCTTAACTTAGAAAGCTACGTTTGTGTATAATACATCACTCATACTTCCCCCTGTAGCTCAGAAGGTGTCTTATGTCAGTGGGTATCTAGTTTAGTATATGTCGGTTTAGTAAACAAATCATGCAGATACTGGTAAAAGAAGATGGTGTGTGGTACAGGAAAAGGTGTCTTTCCATTTTGTCTGCAAAAACCACCATTAAATGAAAAGATGACATTGGAAATACATTGTTCCATTATTGAGGAAGCATTTGAAAATTCTCGAATGGGTGAATAATCCTTTGAATAGTGAAACGGTTTACATACTGCCTAATTACCACTGTATATTGGGACACAGATCTTGGTCTTTCCATCCAATTAACAATGAAGGCTATTGTGCAATAACAGGTTTTTATCTGATATTTCCACTTGTAGTGTTGGTCTCTCTCTCTCTCTCTCTCTCTCTCTCTCTCTCTCTCTCTCTCTCTCTCTCTCTCTCTCTCTCTCTCTCTCTCTCTCTCTCTCAAACCTCTTGATTTTACAGTGCCACCTTTTGCCCGGCTAGAGCAGGTCAGAGCTAATAAAGGAATTCTCTGATTTCCAAATGAGACCTCCACAGTGGCTGATGGTACCTTGCCAGTTAAGCCAGTGTAAATTCCACTTGTGTTTTTCAATTCTCTGCTTGTGCAGTGCTTTTTCATGTTCTCAGACACTGTAACACAGTGCATCCCTTGTACTGTATACTGTAGTTGTTTTTGTCTTTTATTTATGAATTCTCTGCTTTTGCAGTGCTTTCTTATGTTCTTAGGCCTTAGACATTGTAACCTGATGCTTTACTTGTGTTAATGGTTGATTTTTGCATCTAAATGTCCATTTTTAGTCAGAAAAGGGACATCCTTAAATGTGGTATAACTTCTCTTGACTCAGAGGAGCAGTGTATCCTACAATGCCTGCTTTTCATGCTTTGGAAATTGGGTGCCTCTATTTTATGTTGTACTGAAAAGTTTTTGCAAAATAATTGAGACTTTCAGTAGCCTTCTGGTTACTTGAGCTAATAGGCTGTTTGTGAACAGTGTTGTCTTATAGTTCCAGGCTTCATTTCAGCTATCCTTTTTTTTTATAATGGAACCTGTTTTTAATTTTACCTTTGCACTACTCGGTACTGTGAAGCAACATTCCTAAGTTTGACTGCTAGTGCTGTAAGTCCCTCTCAGTAACAGTATGCCCAATCCTTGAGTGCAAGTTCTCGTACCCAGGGATATGGTGGCATGTACACCTTGAATACAATACTATTGACTGCATATTGTACAAGATTATACAATAGTCTTTGTCAGTATGTGTCCTTAATGTAAAAAGACAACTGTTAGTTTTGACAGGTTTTTAGCAGAATACTTTGGGCTGTAGAAGCCAAGTTTTAAGGACAAGACTATTGTTGAGCACTTGGATGTAATATATATCCACTTCCTGGTTCTCTCAGCATTGAAGGCATTGCATTTAATGTATCCAAGGCCAGAAAGTATTTCCTTTTGCTTTTGACTGCAAACATTGCATCTGGCAATGCTTGACACTTGAATGTTGCAAAGGAACTACTTAGTGATTTGTAATGCTATGTAACAATTTCCTACATCAGGTCATTTGTTTGACCACGGATCGAGTAGTGTTCTCCAGTTTGGATGACGAGAGCCGCAAGAACCTTTTTCATTGGGATTAAGTGGCTTGAATTGGGAGTTTGCGGTTGTCCAGCCGTGGTAACAGTATTTCAGTGTATTAAGAGGTTCCCTGCTCGGCTGGTTTAGATAAGCTTCAGAAATAAACTTTCATTTGGATAATGCTCCTTGCTTGCAGCTTTTGATCTACTTTTCATTCCGTATTTACCTTTACCGTCTCTTGCTTCTTCCTAATGGAGATATTCTTTGGAAGCTTGAATTCCAATCAATGGCCCCTTTGGTGAGCTTGTTCCGTATGAATAGGTTTCATCTTCTGAATAACAGTATTTATGTATGGTTTATTTACTGCTTTCCATCATGGTTTTTGAATTGTTTAGAACACGTAATTGTATTCTGTTGGTACCTTTTTGCCTTCTTGCATAATCATTGTCAATAGTTTATTAGCAATGATAGCAATCAAATTCTCATTTCCAGTGTTTAACTGGGGATGTGCAGGTCTGTGCTGAATGAAGGAATCTGCTTTGTACAGCATCTACTTTATAGTAGGACCAACACTCTTGACTTTTCCATAGGGCCTGAGACTCCTTGGCCTAGGATGCCCAGGGACCAGGACTCTGTCTCTCCTAACTCCTTACATTATCAGTATTGCTTTATCATCTTGATTCTTTTCCTGGAGAGTGACAGGATATTCAATCACCCCATTTTCATTTCTGATTTGCAACTTCAGGTGGTCACCAGTATTGTCAAATGGTGGTTGTTCCTATAACCAGTATTGATAGAGGGTGATTGGTCTTCCCATAACCAGTATGATTGGTCTTCCTGTTCGTGCTTTCAGGAAACAAAAGAGATGATTTTTAAAGGGATGGGTCTGTTTATAGAGGTTGTATTAATCTCGAGCGATTGAGGTTTGGAAGTCTGTTGTACCTGTGGTCAGTGGATACGTTTCACGCGTCCACCTTTTTGTTAGTCATGAATTCTTTGAGGTTGTTTGATCCCTGTGACACAACTAGATTACTTTTCTAGAACTTTGAGACTTCTAGAAGTTCTAGATGACTTCGAGACTTCAAGAACTTCCAGGTGAATTTTTTCTAGAGCTTGACATTTCCAGAAGTTCTAGATAATTTTTCTAGAGCTTAATACTTCCAGAAGTTCTAGATAATTTTTTAGAGCCTAACCTTCCAGAAGTTCTAGATAATTTTTCTAAAGTTTGACACTTCCAGAAGTTCTAGATAATTTTTCTAGAGCTTAATACTTCCAGAAGTTCCAGATAATTTTTCTAGAGCTTTGCACTTCCAGAAGTTCTAGATAATTTTTCTAGCACTTAACACTTCCAGAAGTTCTAGATAATTTTTCTAAAACTTTGAGACTTCTAGAAGTTCTGGATAACTTCTAAAGCTTTGAGACTTCTAGAAGTTTTAGATAACTTTTCCAAAACTTAGAGACTTCTGGAAGTTCTGGGTGATTTTTTCTAGAGCTTAACACTTCTAGAAGTTTTAGTTAACTTTTCTAGAACTTACATTGAGACTTCTAGAAGTTCCAGATGAATTTTTCTAGAGTCTGATACTTCTAAAAGTTCTAGATAACTTTTCTAGAACTTCGAGACTAAAAGTTCCAGGTGAATTTTCTCAAGAGCTTGACACTTCTAGAAGTTCTAGATAACTTTTCTAAGATTTCGAGACTTCTAGAAGTTCCAGGTGAATTAGTTCTAGAGCTTGACACTTCTGGAAGTTCTAGATAACTTTTCTAGAACTTTGAGACTTCTAGAAGTTCCAGGTGAATTAGTTCTAGAGCTTGACACTTTAGAAGTTCTAGATAACTTTTCTAAAACTTCTAGAAGTTCCAGGTGAATTTTTACTAGAGCTTGACACTTCTAGAAGTTCTAGATAACTTTCCTAGAACTTCGAAACCTTAGAAGTTCCAGGTGAATTTATAGAAGTTCTAGGTGAATTTTTTTCTAGAGCTTGACACTCCAAGAAGTTCTAGATAACTTTTCTAAAACTTCGAGACTTCTAGAAGTTCCAGGTGAATTTTTTTCTAGAGCTTGACACTCCAAGAAGTTCTAGATAACTTTTCTAAAACTTCGAGACTAATAGAACTTCCAGTTAATTTTTTTCCTAGAACACTTCTAGAAGATCTAGATAACTTCTTTAAAACTTCAAGACATGTAGGTGAATTTTTTTCTAGAGCTTGACACTTCTCGAAGTTCTTGATAACTTTTCTAAAACTTCGAGACTTTAGAAGTTTCATGTGAATTTTTTCTAGAGTCTGACTTGAACTTCTAGAAGTTCCAGGTAATTTTTTAGAGAGCTTGACACTTCTAAAAGTCCTAGATAACTTTCTAGAACTTCAAGACTTCTAGAAGTTCCAGGTAAATTTTTTCTAGAGCTTGACACTTCTAGAAGTTCTAGATAACTTTCCTAAAACTTTGAGGCTTCTAGAAGTTCCGGATAACTTTTCTAAAACTTGTAGACTTCTAGAAGTTCCAGGTGGATTTTTTTCTAGAGCTTGACACTGCAAGAAGTTCTAGATAACTTTTCTAAAACTTCGAGACTTCTAGAAGTTCCAGGTGAATTTTTTTCTAGAGCTTGACACTTCTAGAAGTTCTAGATAACTTTTCTAACACTTCGAGACTTTTAGAAGTTGTACGTGACTTTTTCTAGTGCTGGGAGACTTCTAGAAGTTCTAGATGACTTTTCTAAAACTTTACTTTTCCTGCTAGTTTCTCCAGAAGGAACTGACACTGTACTATGTCTATAAACATTGGAGCTCTATTATAGAACTAGATTTTTTGTGCTGTATGATAGATCTAGATAACTTTTCTAGAACTTTGATCCTTCTAGTAGTTCTTTGCTAGATCCTCTAGAAGGAAATGGCACAGTACTCTGTTGCTATCTAGAACTGTTCTAGTTTTTGTACTTTGCCATTAGGCCAAATATATTGACTCCAAGCAGATACTTTGTCTATTAAGAATATGTTCACACTCCTTGGTGGCCATATGCTGGTCCTAGTTTGACCCAGTAGCCTAAATTTCATAGGTTAATCTATTCTAGAGGCCCATGTGGCATGTGGTGGTCCTAGTTTGACCCTGTGGGCTAAATTTAATAGATTTCGTCTTAGAGGCCCCTATGGTGGCCATAGTTTGACCCTTTGTGGCCCTATGACTTAAATTTGATCATTTCTTCGATCTACAGACCCATTTAATGGTACTAGTTTGACCCTTTGTGGCCCTATGGCCTACATTTAACAAATCACTTCCTTTCTAAAATCTAGATGACCCTATGGCGGTCCTAGTTCGGCCCTTAAAGATGTCTCTATTCGAATAATACTTTTTCTTTTTCCTTTTTTTATAAGGAATTTGTGAGAGTTCCAATCTCGAGGTCATTTGGAAATCAGGAACTGATTTGCTTGGCTGCGTAAGGCTGACAAAAATGGTATTTGTAAAGCTGAAAGGTTTGTGGGATTTTGAAACATGGTTCTCTCTCTCTCTCTCTCTCTCTCTCTCTCTCTCTCTCTCTCTCTCTCTCTCTCTCTCTCTCTCTCTCTCTCTCTCTCTCTCTCTCTAGCTCTTATTTCTCGTAAAATTTTCAAGGTTGTTTGTGGTACACACATTGGTAAAGAATTCTCTCTCTCTCTCTCTCTCTCTCTCTCTCTCTCTCTCTCTCTCTCTCTCTCTCTCTCTCTCTCTCTCTCTCTCTCTCTCTCCAATCACGAGTTGCAACTTCAATCAAAGAATGATGAGAAAAAAAAATAGGGGTACCATGTTCAAAGGCCTGTGGTAAAGATAAGCCATTTTTAAAGTATGGCTAAGAAAAAGTTAGTTTTATTCAAGCCTTTTAGAGGCTATAAAAGGCTTGGTGTATAACTTGGTAAGACTTTAAAAGCCTTTTGTTCGGGCCTTATTTACTAGAGAAACAAGGATTTTAGTATAGGTCAAACCAAAAAGGTATTTTGGAAGTATAGACTAAGTCTAAGTAAAGCCTTTAAAAGGCTTGCCTAAAACGTACGATTGTAAGTAAAAATGACCTTTTAAACCCACCCAAAACCTAAGTATATAAGGCCGTTCATAATCGTGATATGAACACGAGACTTCAATTTTGCAATAAACATTGACAAATTGACGTCAAATTTGACGGCAAAATACCAAAACACGTCAGAAAATAAGCTCTGTGATAGACGTAGAAATGTTCTATAGTAGTGATTTCAAAATTCTTCGATTATTTTTCGAATGATTCCGATTTAGTTGAAGTTTTTAAGACTGAAATTGGCAATTTTTGCTTAGCATTTTTATCATTTGATTTCGTTTTTTTTTAAAATAGCTTTTCCTGGCGATTCCTTGTAAATTTGGTGATATAATACGCTTAATTATAACTTGTAAAACACCAATCTCCATTATTAGAGGGGTTTATTTTTAACCAGATAAATCATTAATTAATTTCAGTTGTAACTGTAATTATTTACGTATTTTTACAGCATTTTTTGGCTGATTGGTTTCAGTATTTCTTCAAAATCACATTTTTTACTTATGTTATCTTTTATATTGTAATTAACAACTCTGGCTGCATTTCAAATTATTTTGGCTAAATTTTAGGCCTACCTTATCAACATCACTTGCACCAAAACAGTTATCTATTCATAACTAATTTTGTGAGACTAAATTGAATTCATTAACTCGAACCTCTTACAAGTTATTTAAGTTTAATTTGGTGCTATTTTCAGTTTACATGATTTTTTCATCCACAAGATTAATCTGCAGTCTGGAATATTAATTTATACCTTCAGACGTCTTTCTAGCAAGAGAATTTTACAGGAATTTCACGAAGAAGCCAAACAAAAGCTCATTAACTTTATTTCAATTCTAAAAACTTTATTTTCAGTTAAAACTATATTACTTCAATGCACAAATCAACAAGAGTCATCCTCCAGTCTCTTGTTGCAACAAAAGCAATCAATTACACCAAGACACACACCGTCCCCCCAAAAGCAGACAAGTGACCCAAACCCTTCGGGTGGAACAAGCGCGCCTTGAGGCACCCCACCACTTCCTCTTATAGGCCAAATGCCACCATTCAATGTAAGTGATTGAGTCGGGTAAATGGAAGGAGACGTGCAAAGCTAATATCCTCCTGCCCTGAGTTCTTCCTCCCCCAGCAGGACAGCAGGTCGGACTAACGTCAGCCTTCACCCTACACGTGGACCACCAGGCCAGTTTAGGTTCTGTGTGATACACCTTGCAAGAATCCACCCCATTGCCAGCAATTAGGGAGAGAATTAGGCCTAATTAAACTAGTAATTGCCATGGAATTCGATAAAACCCCACCTAATTTTGCCACACTGACAGGTAACTAGAGAAAACCAACCTCTTTAAAAGATAAGTATGTAATTAGGGAGAAATATGCATCCCACTGCCACTAATTAGGGATATGAATAGGCCTAACTAACTAGTAATTCTGTAATTAGGGAGAAACCAATGATTAACGGCTAATTTGGTAGGAAAAACTTTTAACGTAATTTGGCCAAGAAATCTTCCTCTTTAACAGGTAATTATGTCATTAGGAAGAAATATTCATCCCATTGCCTCGTAATTAGGGGATAATCTGTTCATTCACACGTAATTATGAAGCAAAAATATACCTCATTAACAGGTAATTATGGAGGAATGTCCAGCACCTGATTGGTACATTCATTTGGGCTTTTTGAAGTTAGGGTTTCTTCCCAAATTCTTTCAGCTTTAACAAGACTATGAAAAGCAATTTTGTACTGTTCACAGGAACAAGTCTGCAACAGACTATGAATAGCCATTTCATTTTGCTTACAAAACACAAGACTATCAAGATATCTCTTTGTTATACTTATCAGAATAGGGCAACATGACTAAAATTTGCCCAAAAGTCAAAATTGCTGTTTAAAACTGGCCATGAAATGTGGAACTTCATATTACAAAAACCGACCTTCACATACTCACTACAGTAAGACTACATGACATAAAACACTGTAGTTTCGTACTGATCACCTATAAAGGAGTACAGAATTATAAATATTTTTTATATTAATAATTTTGATGGTGTCATCATTCCTGCTGTCATGACCAGCTAGTACAAGTTAGGAAAAGCTTCATGGGAAGTTTAATACTTTTAATTTAGACATTACATCTCAAAACTCGCCTTTAAAAAGCTAATGCCAATCCAAGTTTGAGTAACTTTATATTTTTGGTCAGTGTTTAGGATACTTTAAATCTTGGCCTTTCATCTCACTTCAATAATTGCACACTACTTTAGGCAAAAGCCTCGATCCAACTCACATTCTGGGCACAGAAATATAAAGCTGTGACTCTTTTTAGGTGAAACAACTCGACAAAACTCATTTAGGCAAAAACTAGACTAAACTGTGACACTTTCTAGGCGAAAAAATGAGACAAAACCCTCTCATTTTGGGCAAAATAACTAGACTAAACTGTGACACTTTCAAAGCAAAAACCGCAGAACTAACACAAGACAAAAAACACTTTCAACTACTTGCTCTTTTTAGGTAAAAACCTATCTAAAACTGAGACACTTTCAATGCAAAAATTCTCCCCCAAAGATACACTTTTTAAGCAGAATCTCTCCCAAATAAACAACTTTTCTATGCAAAAAAGAATCTTTCCAGAATTGACACACTTTTTGGAAAAAATTATCACACACAGCCTTCCAAGCCAAAAAAACTCGACTAACGGACCTCCTGGTCATAAAACGAACAGGATTAAGACATTTCAAGCCAGTGACTAATGAATCCTATAAATACATCCAAGACAAAAAGGCATTCTAAGCAAACTCTTCCAAACTGGAAGATTTCTTAGCAGAAACAAACCACAAACTACCAAAAAATACCTAACTTTATAGGTATCTAACAGACCTAAAACTGAACTAACAGACTTTCTAACCAAAGAAATTCCAAGTCAACAGATTTTCTAACCAAAGAAAAAATTTTTTTTTCTAGCAAAAATAGTAACTAAGAGACCTCTAGGTCAGACATTAAGAGACTTTGTAGCCCCAAAAAATAACAACAGGCTAACATCCTTTTTAGTCAAAAACTCTGACATAACATCTTGGAAGCCAAAGCACCAAGACTAACACACACTTCTAAAGGCAACAAATGTACAAACTAAAAGGCTACAAGACTTTAAAAGCATCTCAGTAACATTGTAAATGAATAAAACTATTAGAAACCAACTCACCCTGAACTTACAAAAATGTATATAAAACAAATACTGAAAGGCAACTACATATCATGAAGAATCAGGTTTCCTCTAAGTTTCACAACTGAACCCACTTTCTGAAGGAGGAAATATCACACAATAACCTTTCTAACTGCAAGTGTCAGGAAAGACAAACTTTTTCAGTGTGAAACACCACAAGAAACCTCAAACAGTATACAAAGAGTATCTTGAAATTTGAAAGTACCACGTACTCAAAAAATAGCCTTTCTAAAAACCACAGCTACCATCAGAAAATGGACTTTCTAAGAGAAAGTCTGAAAAGACCAGAGACTTCCTGAATCCCAGTTGATCTTGGGCCATTTTTCTGAACACTGGACTTGTTTCAAACACCATCAAACATATCCCATGTTGTAAAACTTTATATCATGTACTCAGATGATATGGGTATTCTACCATTGTGGAACCACAACACAGTCCCAAATTATCAAGAACAATGACTGGAGCTGAAATCACCATAATTATTATTATTACTTATTATTTTGGTAGATGAAACCTATTCACATGGAACAAGACACAGGGGGCATTGACTTGAAATTCAAGATTCCAAAGAATATGTTGGTTTCAACTTCCCACTGCAGACCCCACACTGCGGAAGTAACTGATCATGATACAGCCAGTGAACTTCATCGCAAACTTGAGACATCTGAGCGGCATGTTATGACAATAGCGACCATATCAGCTAAAGAAAAATCCGCAGAATGAGTCCCAAGCTAGACGTTACAAACTGACCAACTGGTATGGACCAACGCACACACAGTATGCCAAATACCACTGATAGATATTTATGACTGAACATCATGTACTAAACTCTGTTACAAAATGATTTCTGAAAACCAAACTACGCCGTCACCAAGAAATTGCTAAGTAGCAAATCCACTGTCACCTATAAATTGGTGAGTATTAAATCCACTGTCACCAGTTTCATAAATTGGTAAGTACCACATCCACTGTAACCATCTAATATTCAAATACCAAGTCCATTGTCACCAAATAAAATAACGTTTGAATGCATACACCATCACCACCATGAACTAATATTGTCCATATTCTATACACCACCATACAAGACCAAACAAAATCTAATCATGATGTACAGTACTGTACCTTTAATAAGCTAGACATCATTAGGCTTTCCTGTGGACCAACTCTTTAATTTATCATACTACAAAACTATTATCGTAAGCTGATATTTCAAATTTCAAAGTACAGGGCTGTGAGGAAGGGCTTGATTAAAACACAAAGTACCACCATACAAAATAATATGTATTTAATCCCAAACTACATAATATCTTCCGTACATTTCTATTCAAAAATGGCAAATTTCCACCTTTACAGTATTATAAAATTCCATAAGATCAAAACGTAGAAGACTTCTCCACATTATCTACTGAAATCTGGAGACTTACATTATAAATCAATTTAAAAACCAGGAAATGTTCTAATCTACATTGAATCTACTGGAATCTAGAAAGTTATATTGAAAATCAATGCAAGAACCTGGATAATAGTATTATAATCACTGTAGAACCAGGATAAGTTCTAATCTACATCAAGTCTACTGAAATCTAGAGTTATATTATAAATCAATTTAAAAACCAGGATAAGTTCTAATCTACATCATGACCAGTGTCTTAAATAAAGTTACCCAAGATCAAGTATATGAACTACAAAATCTGTTGATATTCTAGTGACTTCTACAGTTACCCTGACCCAGTAAGGCCTGCCAAGACCAATTAGCAGCACTGAACAAGCTGTAAGTTATAAATCTAAATACCAAAAAAGCAATGAAATCAGATCTCGTATCAATTTCTCCCCGGCAACAAAATGTTAAAAAAACAATCCTTCCTTTCTTTCTTTAATTCTTCAGCTGAAAACTCTAATGGACAGTCAACAGACTATAATAAACCCAAGAGAGCTCTAAAGGGAAATATCAGCCTGCAGAAAGAGAAAAGTTATAGGAAAGGTGATAAATAAAGATATAAGATGGAATAAAAAGTAAGACCGATACATCTGAATTCAGATGTCAGCAGAAAGGAAGAATGAATTTGTTCCTATCTTGAACATTTGGAGGTCAGAAGAAGATTCAGCAACTGCACTAAGCAAACTATTCCATATTCAGTTGCTTCCAAAACAAAACACTTGGAAAATTAAGTACCGTAGTCTTAAACCTGATACTAGAAAATGACAAACTGTTTGCAGCAGCGGCCAGCCTATTGCTGCGAGCAAAAACAGCTGCATCAGTTAACAAAGAATGCAGAGGATGTTTGTCGCTGTCATACGTTTCACACAACAAACTAATGAATTCATTCTATATCTATGACACAAGTCAACATTAAGAGTGAGCAAAATAAACTTTACTGATGACAACTCTATCCAAGAATTTGAGATAAGTCAGTATCTGAAGACCACACTTGTAAACAGTGCACCAAACCACCATTATTTAAGCACCTCACATCAGAGACATAATTCTCCAATTTAAAGAGCAAACACAAAGCTCTGTCAACCTATACAACACCTTCTTTGTCAACAAACCGTAAGAGGAAACCTGTGAAAATCTGACATCAATTAACAATCACATCAACAAACCGAAGGTTTTTGTAACTTCCGTAAGGAAATGGCAACTAGCTTCTCCACAGCATCTGATTCATCTAAATCTTACCAAGCTTTTAAGGGAATATTTCCCTATCAATAACACCTTCCAACAGAAAGGTAACCAAAAAATGAGGACAGTTTCCTCATCCCATTAAATGACGGGAAAAACATTTGTTCTAAATTCACCTTTTGCATTCAGAAAAGTCTAGATATTACCTCACACTGCCTCAAGACCCAAGAAAGCTTTTTGGCAAGGTATTTGGTGATGTAGTACAATAACCTTTACAATAGATCAAAGGCCACATTCTGTCTTATTGCCTTGTTAGAAACTTGCCAAATGATTCTGTTTAGAAATTTTAGACCAAAGATTTACATATTTCAATCAAAGTTCCTCCAGGATTAACACTCAACTCTTTAATTGTTGTCTAATTACTAACGATGTGACGTACACTTGCAAGATTTCTCGCACTTATTCTAAACATGATCATTGTGGGATTTTATCCCTCCTTTATTTCAAGTACACGAATGAATGTCGGCCCAAGATGCAAGACGTTTGAGCCCCAAGCTGGTACCCCCTTTTGAAAAGACAGTGTGTGTCTGAAATATAATTAAAGGTTTGCTGGACCAAAAGGATAACTCTCTCTACAAGGTCTGACAGACTTACTTTACACTTCTCAACCTAACTTTTACCTTTATACTTTATAAGACATCTGGCAGGATATAAATAATATTCAAAGCCTTAAAATAATCTTGCGAAACTGTTATATGTAAACTAGTAAAAAAAAAACCAGCAAAAATGACAGCCTCTAATCTCAGTGAATGATGCCTTGCAAGCTAAAATTTTCTGTACTACACCAACAAGTTTACTTATGATTCTCCAGGAAACAGTATTTGATCAAACGGAATCTCATAATTGACTTGTAAGTAAAATGTGACAACTCATGATAAAAATTTACAAATGAGAATTTTTCTTAGAATTAAGTCAATTTTACACTTACGTATTTCTGACAACTGAAATAACCCATCAAGAAATATTTAAGAGTAAATTTTTACACAGCTCTAAGGAAATAACTGTCAGCTACAACTGTCAGTACAATGGTTAACACCTTCGAAAACACATTCGCCATAACCACGCCTTGCTCGATTGTTCCTTTTCTTCTACAAGATCAAATACACTCAACTTCTCTAACAAGACGAGAGAATTCTGCACAAAATCTCAAACAAAAACCGAAAACACTGAGTTGTAGATTTTCTTACATACTCACATACTTTTTTTGGGCAACTGTACATCATATTAAACCAAATTCTGGCTCTAAAAATCTACATGTTTGCTACACCATATCATGAGGACAACACATGCCAAGCTGACATTTGCTTCAAAGAGCAACAACAGTTGAACATAAGCCTAAGGCTTGTCTAGGTGGTAACCGTTAACACAACCCTCGTTGGACCTCCTGTCCGAACATTTTGTTAGACATTTTAAATAAATTCTAAAAATTCTTACACAGGTTCAGAGAACATTTTAAACACATCTTGGAAAATACAAGGATAAGACTGTTCCCATCTCAGCCAAATCAGCTGATGTCAGCTTAGAAAAACAATCAGCCCTTTTGAGTCGGTTTCAGCCGCTGACGACTGACTTGACCTCATATTACCTCTGGCTGAGGGCATATTACTCCCTCCTGGAGGCACTGCAGTGCTGACTCCAAGGAGTCCTTTATTTTAAAAGGTCTTTCCAGTTTTACAAAATGTATAAATATATGAGGACTTCTGTACTTCAACTTACATCAATTAGTAAAGCGCAGTAATTCACTTCCTTCAAACTGTTCAGGGTTAGAGATGAAGGTTTACAGACACTGCTCTAGTTCTCAATAAAACATAAAAAAATATAAAATGAAACCTGTAACTTAAATCACATTACACACCTCTAAATATTTAAAACAAAAACTTTAGAACTCATTTGAAAACTGGGCAAAAAAAGCAAATATCTTTACATTGAAAGATTTAACTCAATTTCATACCAAAACCCATGAATTGATTCATAAATCATTTTACAAAACTCTATTAGTTATTTAAAATGAAGACTTTAAAATTCATTGGAAAACTGGGCAAAAAAGGCAAATATCTTTACACTGAAATATTCAACTTAATTTCATACCCTAACAAGCTCAGGTCCACATATGAAAGAGTTTACGATAAGAATTTAAGTGTGAGGGTTTAAAGACTGAGGTACTTCATCCCTGTGTCTGGGAGAACTAAAGAAAGCACACTGAAAGTAAGTAAGTAAGTAAGTAAGTAAGTAAGTAAGTAGTGTGTGTGTGTGTGTGTGTGTGTGTGTGTGTGTGTGTGTGTGTGTGTGTGTGTGTTTGTTTGTTTGTTTGTTTGTTTGTTTGTTTGTGTGTGTGTGTGTGTGTCCAGTCCAGCAAAGCATGTCAAATGTTCAAGATCCCTCCAGTAGAGAATATGACATACAAGAAAGCTTCAACAAAGTACGTAAAGTGAAATGATGGTTCAGATAACTATGTAAAGATTCTGGCAGACCTGGAAGTTTTCTGCTGACAAGTATTCAAGTGATCAAAAACAGCTCTTACAGCACAAGAGTCTAAAATTCTGGAGGGTCCAAGTTGAGCTGTAAATCTGCCAAGTATTTCTATGTAAAAGCTTTAACAGGAGACTGCAGAAATGCCCTTGAAAGTGTAGAGTGTAATTTCAAATTCACATGAAGGGAAGTCTGGTGAGAATGGAAGGCTGAGAGATAAAAGCCTGGACAATGTCTACATTAAATCACCTTAAAAAGATACCTGAAAATGTTGGCCTGTGGGGAAAATTTATATAGATATGAATTTCCAAGCTCAGTTTATCAAACCTAGACTGCAATGTCCGAACAGTTTACCATAACTAAGGATACGATGGGTATGGTTAAAACTCTCTTGATTTTTAGTGCCAATAGAGTATTTTTCAATATTTTTAAACTTTGCTCTGCTGTGCTAAGAAATAACAAAGACACAAAATGACCTTTTGTAGCTAAATGAAAGTCAATACCTGATGAGAACTGAGCTCAAAGTTGAAATTCAGAAGTCCTTCTACAAATCAATACATACATATTTTGGCATTACAATAATTTTCCCATTATTCAAATTTTAGTTGAATTTTAACAATAACACTTAAGTGAATCTTGCTTTCATTAAATTACTGAACTTCAATGCGAATTATATGAAAAGTTACAAAAATAAAAAAAAAATATAGTACCTACAGAAAATCTCCATATGTCAAGACACTGTTGCATTGGGACATCTACAATTTAGAAAAATCAACACCTCAGGAATAACAAACATGAATTCCTCAAACAATTCAAGTTAACAGTCACATACGTCTAAAATATAGCTTGTTAAAATGTAACTAGAGACATTATCTAAAATGGTTTAGTTCCTAAGCTGAGACATAACTCTCTTACAATTTCATTTCCAATTACTTTTTGAAATTTCACTGTTGCCTGGAATTAACCACACATTGATGCTACTGGTCACTCTTTACCAGATACTTATCTACATGATTATAACAGCCACAATGCCCTCTGAACTTCTTATATTCTTCACACATTCTGGATACTCTTGTCACTACCAAGCATTAGATCTGAATGGAAGAATATGAAGTAATTCTGATGTCCGCAGTAGGAGTCGGACCTGCATTTGGAACATCAGAACGAGGTCACGTTACCTACCTGACAACTGCGGTCAAGTGGATAAAGTGACCTCATTCTGATACTCTGGATGAGGATTCAAATCCTGTTACAGACATCAGAATTACTTCACATTCTTCCATTTCGATCTAAGGCTTGATAGTGACAAGAGTATCCAAAATGTGTGATGACACTGAGAAGCTAAGATTGTGGCTATCGTCATTACATACTTCATAAGCCCCCTTGTTTACAAAGCTTTACAGTGAATTATTCTTAAGGGTAAGTGTACCTATAACGAAAACAAATCCCTCCCTGTCAATCAAATATCTTTCTTTTACTTTCCATCATTTTAATCTCTTCCACTTTGCTGTTCAACTTCTTTAACCTAACTGTACTCCATTTTACGCCTTTCATGGAAAAGGAATCCCTTTGTGAGAACCTTACAAGGAAAGAGATATGGAAGACTTGCTTGTCTCAAATATTTAAAAACGGCAGTTAATTATATAGCAACTATCCAATAGCTAAGGAATTAAATAGCAACTATCCAATAGCTAAGGAGTCCAATAGAATTCAGCTTTTGTAGTAGAAGTCTGAAAAATACTTAGTGCTCTGGTAAAGAAAATGAATTGAATCGTTCCAGAAAGTCTAAGTATCAATGTAACATTAAGATGAACGAGCCCTGCTCATAACTGAGAATGCTCATTAATACATATACCACAAATATCTTTGTCAAACGGCAATTAAAAGAGCACTTATGAGTTTACTTATTCATATATATAAAAGGCCATTAGTGTATTAAGAATACCTAACTTCCTTTACATCAAAATTCTGAATTTGAGCTTGCTTACAGATTAATTTACCTCAAATATGTTTTGCAAAAAAAAAAAAAGAAAAAAAATTGATCCCTAAAAGCAACAAATTCAATTTGAGTGCCAAATTCGCTTTAAAAATTAATTTTGAATTTCAATTTACCTATTATTTGAGTTTACATATTCATATACATAAGAAGCCATTGTTAAAGATACTTAACTTTCTTTAAATTAAAATCTGAATGAGAATTTACTTACAGATCCATTTACCTAAAATATGTTTTATATAAAATCACATGACCTTAAAAGTAACAAATTTAATTTGAGTACCAAACATCCCTTGAAAATGAATTTTGAATTTTAATTTACTTATCAAATCTTGTGCCTACAACATCAAATATCCCTCAATAGTAACAAAATTTCCGTTTGGACCCTTTACATTCCAGCAGTGTCTTGAAATATGCAGAGATGCCGTGATTATAACAATGCCCCTGATAACATCACTCTTCAGTACTTGCAGTAAACTTTGAATTAATTTATGCTGAAAATTTTAAATAATTTGTTTAATGTTGAACAAGGTGCATTTTATAATCATGGCAAGCTTTGTACAAAATCACAGAGTATAATTTAATCACATGAAGATAATGACAAGTTCTCCATAAGTCACCAAATTTCAAAATGTGGAAGCTGTAATGTTCATCCTGTATTAAGCAAAGCTTGTGCATAACCCAAGTCTTAAAAGTTAAAAAGTACCAATGCTTACATAATACTACAGTAATGCAAGAGCTTAGAGCTATCAAGGATTTAACTCTCAAAGACTCTGATATTCAGCAACTGAAACAATCTGTGGGTTAAGGTTATACAGAGTAATTGAGAGGCTTGCTTCCAAGTCCCTACTATGGTGGCGGCTAGTTTAACAAAATCTATGTGGCTTATTGAGAAAAAATATCAGGAATCATTTGTACTTTAGCTGAAAATATTACCTGTTCTCCAAAGGCAATACATCACAGGTTTGGTTCCACAAAACTGTTCTTAACTACAATGGCTTCCATGAAGATATTTCATAAAATCAACTAGTTCTAACTAATGAATATTTGCCACTGATAATGTAAGAACTTTGGGGAAACTAGTGAAAACAATAAGAATCACCTACTATTACTGCATTACTACCCTAATATTATTCTTCTTGCATTTTAATAAATTTTTATCTATTTATCTATTTAATAATCTTTTTTAATAGGTGGGATCTCTTCTTTCTTACTTCTGCCTAATGAACACCTTATTCTTGGGAAGCTTGAATTTCAAGTCAATGGCCCCTGTGGTGGGGTTGTTCCATATGAATAGGTTTCATCTACTGAATAATAATAATAATAATAATAATAATAATAATAATAATAATAATAATAATAATAATAATAATAATAATAATAATATCACATGAACTTCAAACCCAGGCAAGTATGTATTGAACAGTGACCTACTGGATACTGCAACTGAAATCTAAGTGCTACATGAATTTCTAGAAAGCAGTCAATTACCTGACCAGTAACATCAAACTTATTTCACGAAGAACAATTATCCTTAGACATACTAAGCTTACTGATACAAAATAGTCTATGCTTCTACAATTACCTAATATCTTATCTTACGCTGATAAATTTATTTCTAACATTACGTACCTATTATTACACGCAGGTGGATGTGTGGAGTAACAAAACTGGACAGGATCAAAATGAAAGAATAAGTGGAACTACTAAAGTGGTACAACTATCAAAGAAGGGCCAGAAAAGAAGACTGCAGTGGTACGGCCATGTGGTGAGAAGGGATGAGACATGTAGGGAGGAGAGTGATGCAGATGGAGTTGCCTGGTGGGAGAGGAAGAGGAAGACCGAGGAAGCTAAGAAGGTGGATGGATGTAGTTGGAGAAGACCTGAGAGACAAACAACTGTCAGAGGACGATGTGTTTGACAGAAGAGTCAGGTGGAGGAAAGCTGTCAGAAACATCATCCCACATAGAAGTGGGAGAGGATGCAGAGAAAGAAGAAGAAGAACTATGTACCCTGAAATGTACTAAGCTACCTGAAAGCTGATATTGACACAGCTAAAGAATTCAAGAGAAAACTATGCATCCTGAAACTAACTGAGCTCTTTGATTTCTAATATTTAAGTTATGAATCTTGTGTGAAAAAAAGGATGTATCCCGAAGCATTGAGCTATTGGTAACCAACTTCAAACTCATACTAGACTCGGGTAAAAATAAAATTATGCATCCTGATATGCACTGAATTGCTTTCAGCTGATATAAATACTTATAAGAAATTAACATTAATGTATAAATCCCAAAAAATATTGAGCAAAGTGACAGCTAATTTTAAACTGGTAAGAAATTATAAAACTATCCTGAAATGCACTACAGTACTTGACAAATCAAACTCATGAACCTTATGTAAATACAACTATGTATCCTTTAGCAAACTGTGGTGCCACATAGCTATTGTTAAACTAATCAGAAAATGAAGTTAAGAATATATATCATGGAACAATGCTTTCTACCCGACAAAGAAATTCAAGTGCAAATAAAATACTGTACTTATTTTAAAAAACTGAAAGCTGATATTAAAGTAAACTATGTACTCTAAAACATACTGAGCTGTGTGTTAATTGAAAATAAAATTATAATTATTAGTCTACATAAATGGTTAATAGGTAATATTAAGCCATGTGAGTCTCATGTACCTGAATAACATTGAGCTGCTGGTTGGCTAAAATTAAATTGAGAATAAATGAATGTGGAAATTATATGTCCTGAAATACTGAACCAGCAACAGGTTTAAATAAATCATATGTCCTGAATATAGACTCATACAATTCCTAATTGAAAATTACAAGCATCAACGATTGATTCGGGTCATTAACATATGCCCATGAGTGTGTTACAATTGTAGCTTTTCCTGTGTTCTTCTTCTACCGTGGAGATGTGGAATTCCAAGGTACAATTTGTGTGTTCAAACTTGTCCAGTTTATTCTTGTAGATTGTAATTGCTTTCCTGAAAAGATGAGGAAGAAGTTATTGACATCACGACTTGAGACACTGAAATCTTTAGGGTTACAGGGTCCTAAGATAAAAATTAAGAGGGGCACAGATGGGAAACATGTCTTTAAACAAGTAACTGAACATTGTACTGCAATGCACATTTCTTTAAGAAAAGTGAAAGGCTTCTTACTGTAAATTTCAATTAGCAAGGTAAAATAAATAGTTCTGTATCATAATTAAATATTATCATCATTACTATTTGGGCTTGGCTATTACATCTGTAGGAACATTTCAACATTCTAGTGCAGTCTGGTAAAAGCTTTTAGCACTAACATTGTCCCTCTCTCTCTCTGATTTGTCTTATATCCTACAAGTACTCTACGATCTGAGGCACTGACAGTCAATACACTCCAATACCTCTTCCTTAATTCACAATTTCCATTAAATCCAGTATCATTATCTTTAATTTCTGCAAAACCAAAACCTCTAAATCCATAACTGAACAACTCTCTTTGTCCCACCAAAATAATACACTTCCCCAGACACCTTACGTATGTTAATTGAAAATGTACCTTTGTTAAAGCACTAAACAACATCTCATGATTATTTTCTTGCAATGTTTGCCCAGTGGGGTTCATGAAAATGTACCACTCCTGTTTACGTAACTGTACCGTTGCTGTTTTCTTCAAGCACTGTCAAAACGGTACAATCGTTACTTGCAAAGCCCCTTGCCAAACTGCAGATTCACCTGGAAGAACATAAAACCATTAAGACATGGAAAATTGAGGTTGTTTTCCTTGTGACTTAAAATAAGGACATGATTATCTGCAATCAAGCTTCAAGCATCCTATACACAAGTCTTTTACTAAGAGGGGATAAATGGGGTCACTAACTTACTGAAATTCATTTCAATCTAACATGAAGTGTTAAAAGCAATAAAAAAAATGATTCTACATTGCAAATTTCACAAAAAACTGACAGTAGCCTCTTAGTGCAACTGAATAATTATTATTAACGGTGTCTATCCCAGTGGTTAGCTATCTCTCCTCTCTAGCTAGAGAGCAGAACTCAATCCAACAGTTCTTTCAAGTGACAAATTAAAAACACTTCAACTTTATAAACTGGAACTGAAATATAAAATTTAAGTCAAAGGCCAAGTACTGGAACCTTTGAAGTCATTCAGCACAGGAAGAACTGTTGAAACAACTGTTGGGAGAGGGTGGAACATGAGATGGAAGAAAGAGAATTTGAATGGAGGTATAATAGTATAAGGAATGAAAGGGGCTGCAGGTAGGGGCCAAACGGACGCTGCACATGACCTTATGTAATACCCGCAGTGTACTGCATGATGTGTGCTGACAACACTAATCACCTAAGGGGATTCATCTTCATAATAACCAGATTTGGAATGTTTCAAAGCTTGCTACTAAATTTACTGAATACATGTTTTCAGGGCCCAAAACTGTATGGACTAGCATATAAACTACTGAGAATAAGTCAGATACATTAAAGAATAATTAAATTTCAGATTTATAAAACTTAATTATTACAGAATAATTATATTTAATTATTACAGAATAATTAAATTTCAGATTTATAACTCAATAAAACATCTTTTCTTGGAGTTACACAAAATAGTTGCAAGGGAACTTTTGTAGCAGATAAAACTTAATAAAAAAATTTGTACATAGTTTGTTACAAGATCGTCAATCCTCCTCCTGCATGCAAAGACAAGCTGTCATGTCTAGACTATGAACACTTCTGATGATTTACTTTCACCGCAGTTCTCTGAAGTGGTTTTTAAAAGCACCTTGACATGACAGCATTCTCAGATTCCTACTTAACAGGCAAAAAAAAAAAAAAAAAAAAAAAAAAAAAATGTTTTAATCCTATTTTGTTTCTTGACAACTATCTCCCCTTCGTAAACTCAGCATGCAAAATGAATACTATTCATCTTAAGACCTGATGAATATACAATTATTTTATACACCTTGAAGGCCACACCCAGATTAAAACTGCCGTTGTAACACCTGTATGGATAAACTTCATTTTCTCAATGACTACATCAATACTGACATCAATCTTTTGGTAGCTACACACTGGGTATCGCCTATAGCCTAAATGCTATACAACTAAGCACTGGGCCACTTTCAGCCATTCAGAGCTTAACATAGCAGTGAGGAAGTGGGAATGGGAATCAGGTCAAAGGCTAAAAGGCATAGCAGTGCCTACAGTGCATCATGCGAGGTGCACTGATGGCACCTAGCCCCTACGGGGGAAACTACAAGAAGACAAAGTCATCAGCCTGCAAATGAAACATAAATTGTGCAGGAAATTTAATTGAATATCTGATGCAGCCCAAAAATATTATTATTATTATTATTGAAGTTCACAGTTATGAAACTGAAACTGAGATTGAGATTTTTTATTTGACAGAGAGAGAGAGAGAGAGAGAGAGAGAGAGAGAGAGAGAGAGAGAGAGAGAGAGTATAACAGTTCAAAAGAGGGAGTTCAACAGAGTTCAAAAGAGGGAGTTTAAGAGAGTTCAAAAGTGGGAGTTCAACAGAGTTCAACAGTTCAAAAGAGGGAGTTCAAGACAGTTCATAGGAGAGTTTAACAGCTCAAAAAATGGGAGTTCAAGAGAGTTCAAAGGAGAGAGTTTAAGTTCAATAAATGGGAGTTCAAGAGAGTTCAAAAGAGGGAGTTCAAGAGATTTCAAAGGAGAGTTTAACAGTTCAAAAGAGGGAGTTCAAGAGAGTTCAAAGGAGAGTTTAACAGTTCAAAAAATGGAGTTCAACAGAGTTCAAAAGAGGGAGTTCAAGAGAGTTCATAGGAGAGAGTTTAACATTTCAAAAGATGGAGTTCAAGAGAGTTCATAGGAGAGTTTAACAGCTCAAAAAATGGGAGTTCAAGAGAGTTCAAAGGAGAGAGTTTAACAGCTCAAAAAAGGGATTTCAAGAGAGTTCAAAGGAGAGAGTTTAACAGTTCAAAAAAGGGAGTTCAACAGAGTTCAAAAGAGGGAGTTCAAAAGAGTTCAAAGGAGAGTTTAACAGTTCAAAAGAGGGCGTTCAACAGAGTTCAAAGGAGAGTGTTTAACAGTTCAAAAGAGGGAGTTCAACAGTTAAAAAGAGGGAGTTCAAGAGAGTTCATATGAGAGTTTAACAGCTCAAAAAATGGGAGTTCATGAGAGTTCAAAATAGGGAGTTTAAGAGAGTTCCTAGGAGAGAGTTTAAAGTTCAAAAAAGGGAGTTCAAGAGAGGTCAACAGAGTTCAAAGGAGAGTGTTTGACAGCCCTAGAAAGGGAGTTCAAGAGAGTTCAAAAGAGGGAGTTCAAGAGAGTTCGAAGGAGAGAGTTTAACAGTTCAAAAAAGGGAGTTCAAGACAGTTCATGGGAGAGAGTTTAACAGTTCAAAAGAGGGAGTTCAAGAGAGTTCATAGGAGAGAGTTTAACAGTTCAAAAAAGGGAGTTCAAGTGAGTTCATGGGAGAGAGTTTAACAGTTCAAAAGAGGGAGTTCAAGAGAGTTCATAGGAGAGAGTTTAACAGTTCAAAAAAGGGAGTTCAAGTGAGTTCATGGGAGAGAGTTTAACAGTTCAAAAGAGGGAGTTCAAGAGAGTTCATAGGAGAGAGTTTAACAGTTCAAAAAAGGGAGTTCAACAGAGTTCAAAGGAGAGTATTTAAGTTAAAAAAAGGGAGTTCAAGGGAGTTCAGAAGAGGGAGTTTGAGTGAGTTCAAAGGAGAGAGTTTAACAGTTCAAAAGAGTTCAAAAGAAGGAGTTCAGGAGAGTTCAAGAGGTCAAAGGAGGGAGTTCAAGAGAGTTCAAGAGTTCAAAGGAGAGAGTTCAATACAGTTCAAAGGAGAGAGGTCAATAGAATTCAAAAGAGAGAGTTCAAAAGAGGGAGTTAAAGAGAGAGTTCAAAAGAGTTCAAAGGAAAGAGTTCAAAAGAGAGTTCAAAAGGGGAGTTAAAGAGAGTTCAAAGGAGAGAGTTCAATAGAGTTCAAAAAAGGGAGTTCATAAGAAAGTTCAAAAGTTCAAAGGAAAGAGTTCAACAGAGTTCAAAAAAGGGAGTTCAAGAGAAAGTTCAACAGTTCAAAGGAGAGAGTTCAATAGAGTTCAAAACAGGGAGTTCAACAAGTTTAAAAGAAAGCTCAATAGTTCAAAAGAAAGAGGGTTCAATAGAGTTCAACACAGTTTAAAAGAGGGAGTTCAAAAGAGTTCAAGAGAGAGTTCAACAGTTCTAAAGAGGGAGTTAAAGAGAGTTGAAAAGAGTTCAAAAGAGGGAGTTCAAGAGAGTTCAATAGAGTTCAAAATATGGAGTTCATCACAGTTCAAAAGAGTGAGTTCAAAGGAGTTCAAAAGAGGGCATTCCATAGAGTTCAAAAGAGAGGTTTCGAGAGACTTCAACAGTTCAAAAGAGTTCGTGAGTGAGTCTAAAAGAGTTCACATAAGAGTTCAAGAGTGTTCAAGAAAGTCTGAGAGAGAGAGAGAGTGTTACTTGATTATTATTATTATTATTATTATTATTATTATTATTATTATTCAGAAGACAAAGTCTGAGGCTGCTGCATTAATGTTGTGCTGACTCTTAATTTGGTAAAAATGCACTTAAATAATAATACACATTCTTAATCCAGTGAAAATGCCCTGCACATCAAAGCCTGTGCTGTAATAATAATAATAATAATAATAATAATAATAATAATAATAATAATAATAATAATAATACTTCAAATTGCTTAATAATTCAGCAAAATGGGTGGTGAACCTGTACAGGAACTAGGCATAAAACACACGACAAGTTATCCAAGGGGTGTGTCGATTTTAAAACCTCACTACTGGCAAAAATAAAGACAAAAAGACCAAGTTTCTATCCTGTTTCTCCAGACTTGTTGATAAAAATCTTGCAAGGTATAGCAATTATTCCTTCAGAATGTCTTTCAATGCGTCTCCGGCAATTTGTGACTTTTTGAAATTTGCATTATCGGTTAAGCGGTTACGTAGAGTACTGAGACTCCTTAAGGAGGTGAAACTTTTCACTTTCTTTACAAAATAACAGAGTGTACCTACAATGCAACAACTCTTCTTCACTTCAGTTGCTAACGTACAAATTACTCGGTAGTCGCGGAACACTCCACACCCAAACTCAAACTTCCCTCAAAGTCTAACTTTCATTTGCACTCCTTTACAATTTCCATGAACGTCAAGTGTTTGTACATACCACCTTCAGAGTCTTGATTCTTTTCGTGCTACCACCCGGGGTTTTACTAGTTTCCTACCTCTCTACTATTGCATTCATGTTTGTACATCAAAGTGCAGTCTCTATTTCATGTGACTAAACACATCAATATAGACACCACCCTACTCATGAACATTCAACTTACAAACATTCACAGATGCAACCAAACAGGATTGCAGATCAAAATTGTGTTTGGAGATCTGCAATCTGCCACCCAGGAGTTCAAATTTTGTTCTGTGCCTATTCTGTGTATACAGTACTGTATGTACAGTGTACTGTGTTTCAGGATGAAAAAATGTACAGTACTGTATTGACTTTATATCACACCATACTTAAATAGGCATGAAGGGTACAGTAACCAGTTGACAAACAATTCAACATACAAACAGCCGTCCGGAAAATAACTCGTTTGTGAGTAGGGTCGAGCTGTACTTACCGGTGCATCCACGTTTTGAAGCTATGGGTCGCGTGTCCAGCTTCCCTTCTGTCTTAGTGTTCCACTTCAGTGCAGTGGCCTTTACATGCTCGAGAGGTTTTACTTGTGAGTCAGTTCCTCAATCTGAAATAAAATGGGGTTCTTCAGTATTGCTGACCTAAGAGTAAAGGTATTTCGAACACTTTCCTGAAATGTTCTTATGATTGCGACGTTACATTTAGACAAAAAACCTTTCACTTTAATCTTGCATAGTTCATTACTTATGTTTTTGCCAAAAGCCTTAAAAACCAGATCTTGAAGTATCTTATTTAAGCTATACTAATACGCCCTTTGACTGCAGCAAATTTCTATCCAGATATTGATAAAGAAGTGATGGAATGTGGTACTTTGTTAACTCAGTGTTAAAAACTCATAATTACAACACTTTAAAGTAAACTAGAACTTCGAAAAACTTTAGTAGAGAGACAATACTGCCACAGATATCAAAGACTTCAATAAAACTCCCCTTTGCATCATAGGTAATTAAGTAAGAAACTAGTCCTGTCTCATTAACCAGGCAAAAATTACCCGGAACATTAACCAGTAATATTGTACTCCTAACACTTCAGTATAAAGCTTGGGTAACAATCTGGGTAATGTAAGTTAGATTCAGGCAGTTCCTCTTTGCGATACATAACCCACAAAAAGGGCCTTAGCGTCTGGGGGCTCTATAGTAATATTATTCTAACGGTGTGTCGCAGGCCGTAATATGCAATTGCTTAAATTGGAATGCCTGTAATCGATCATTTATCATGTCCTAACAATGCTAAATCAAACCCTTAAACCTGTACAAGATAAGCCATCAAGAGGTTATAATTAACTTCAAGATCAATTTTTTTGATCAAAAATAAGTTTAAAAGTTCACAAGCTAATCAATAGCCAAAGAGACATGCTGCATAAGTCTATTAAATCTTTAATATTTAGTTTTTTCATTACAAAAACCCTAACTCATATAAATCATTAGAAAGGTTTCAATTTATGAGGACACTCACAACAGCAGAATGAGGAGACCCTGTTAAGTTTGAATCAAAGTCTGAGACTGTAGAGACAAATAACTGTAACGGAGGAAGGAAGCAGCACGACTCTCTTTGCACGGACAGCATTGAAAAGCCACTATACTCTCGACTGCTTCTCTAGTTACTCCGTCAAGTGGCATTGGGTCAATGTCTCTTGATATCCTAGCTCTAAAGTGTCTCTCATACGGTTGCTAACAAGCCAGGCCTTTGTGGAAGCTGGCCCAGTCCATACGAGAATAAGTGCTTTGGCTGAAATACTGAAAAGTAAAGTAACAAAATATTTTGACTTCATCCTTGAAAGCTTTGAGGGTTCTTGCAAAAGATCAGGGTTCATTACCATGATATATTGTCTTCCCTTTTCCAGAGAACTAGACTAGTGAACAATAATTAAATATTAGTTTTTATTATCAATATGTTAATTTATACTGGATCTAAACCATAAGCTTATTTAGCTTTGCTTCGGAAATGAAAAGTGTTATATATATATATGTTCCTTACCATTATTACACAACAATTGGCCACACTACCATACTGCTGTAGAAAAATCTCAGCTTCCATCTCCTATATCTTGGATGTGACGCCCACAGACCTAAGGAACGAGAAAGTTATAAGTACTGTAAAAGTGTTAGTTGAATCCAATGCAAACCCTAACAGATAGATTAGAGTTATGACTTGGACCATTGGTGGATGGTCTCTTGTTTGCCACTTTTTCATAAGTTGTATTTTAACAGCAGCACCAATATGCAGTAAGTGTGCCTCACTGTCAAACTTCTCAATTCCAGAAGTCCTTTATTCCTCACACCGTTGGACTGTGGAACAGTCTCCCTGAGGATGTCATACAATTGGAACTTCAGCAGTTCAAGCAAAGATGCAATGCATTGCTACCCTAATACAATTCACCTTGCATTTTAATATTTTACTTTCATTCTTATTTATTGATTAACTTGCTAATTTATCTTTTTCTAATAACAGATCTCTTTCTGTATTTCCCATTACTGTACTTTCTATTACTTCTTTCAAATGAGCACCTTGATATTCTTTGAAAGCTGGGATTTCAAGTCAATGGCCCCTGTGGTGGGTTTGTTCTATATGAATAGGGTTCGTCTTTGGAATAATAATAATAATAATAATAATAATAATAATAATAATAATAATAATAATAATAATAATAATAATAATAATAATAATAATAATAATAGGAAAAAGACCTTCTTTAATACAGGTTTTGTTAAACAGAATGGCAGTTTCAACAGCATTTATTTTATATAGTAAATGTTCAGTTCATCTTATCAATTGCTTTTCTTGTGCTGGAATGGTTGCAACCAATTGACTGATATTCATATCCGGTGGTTTAGTGATGTGTAGGAGGTAGTTCTCGTGGGGTGTCGACTAGTTTCGCCCTTCTCATTAGGGCATCATTCAGGACAGGATCACAATATAGCCATTGCATCCTGCGATCCTGTCCTGAATGATGCCCTAACGAGAAGGGCGAAACTAGTCGACACCCCACGAGAACTACCTCCTACACATCACTAAACCACCAGAAATGAATATCGATCAATTGCTTGCAACCATTCCAGAGCAAGAAAAGCCATTGATAAGATGAACTGAGCGTTTACTTTATAAAATAAACGCTGTTGAAACTGCCATTTTGTTTAACAAAACCAATAATAATAATAATAATAATAATAATAATAATAATAATAATAATAATAATAATAATAATAATAATAAAGAACAACACTGTATATGGAGGCTAAGAATTTCAACAAATAATGCTGCAAGTCTATGGAGTGGACTCCTGTACTTATCAGCTAATTTTGATGATTATTTTTCCCTCTAACAACCATTTCGGCTGTGATAAAACTTCTAATACATCTCTTAAATTGTCTGTTAAGTGTAATGTACAGGTTAGTTTAAGTTAGGAATTATGACGTCATTCAGCACTGAAGGAGAAATTATGAGTGAAAAAGTTTTCAAGGAGCAACAGGAAGGAAGAGAACCTCACAGTTGCAATACGAAACAATTGTTTGCAAACGGTGGAAAGTACGGAGGAGGTAAAAGAATATGAACAGAGTTACAGTAAAAGCAATGAAAGGGGTTGCAGCTCAGGGTCACGGGAGGGACGCTGCAGCAAAGAACCTCAAGTGATGCCTACAGTGCACCACATGAGGTGCATATATGGTCTTTGTTGTAACAGACACTGTTACTTATCAAGAAGGCCAAGCCCCCCTAAGGTGTTACTATATACCTAATCCTGTACAGTATCTAGTTAAAAGCTCAACTGACCCTGTTGAAAACTCATTTCTGTTTTGGGCTTGAGGAGTTACGAGTATATCTGCTATCCTTCCTGCCTTTAGCGGAGGAGTCACTTTTGCTTGACGTACAGTCCAGTTTGAGCACAACGCAAAGACGTCTAAGAAATGAGTTGCATGGGAGGATAAAATCAGGAAGAAGGGTCACAAAACATGACTGAGGTTTGTTAACACATGCATAGGGCCTAATAAGGGAGGTGGGGTGTACAAAGTCATTAATGGAATTGGAGCTGAAATATAAAATTTAGGCCAGACCCCAACTGCTGGGACCTATGAAGTCATTCAGCGCCGAAAATGAAGAAATAATTGTTTGGAGAGGGTGCAAAGTAAGAGGGAAGAAAGAGAATATGAATGAAGGAATAGTAAAATTAATATTATCATTCTTATTTTGAAAATGAAGCCTTTTCATGTGGAACTAGCCCACAGGGGCCACTGACTTGAAATTCAAGCTTCCAAAGAAAGAGAAGGTAAAATGAAATACAAAAAGAAGAGATCTCACTTACGCTATTAACAAGAAAAATAAATTAATACATTAACCATTCGATAAAAATGTATTAAAATGCAAGGAGAATTATCATTAAGAATGAAAGGGGTTGCAGCTAAGGGTTGAAGGGACGCTGCAAAGAACCTAAAGTAATGCCTACAGTGCACCATGTGAGGTAACTGATGGCCCTAAAACCCCCACAAGGAAGCATTAACGGGAGTAATGGCGAAAGAGGATTATGTACCACTTTGCCAATATGGTGATCCTGTCTCAATGAAAAGTTGGCAGTCTTGGGGTCATACAAGACACACCCCTCAAAAGTTACAGTGGTCTCCAACTCCAATTCACCAAGCAAGGAAAGTGAGAAAGGACACCTTCACGTTGGAGTGGAAAATAAGATTTAGACCGAACGCCCAGTGCTGAAAGGGAAATCGAGTGTGAAAAGGTTTTAAAAGATATAAAAGGGGTGAAAACCTCAAAGCAGTTGCACCATGAAACAACTATTAGGAGGGGGTGGAAAGTAAGATGGAAGGGAATACGAACGGGGGTACACTAAGAGGAACGAAAGGGGTTGTAGATAGGGGCCGCGGACAAGCTACAAAAAACCTTGTTCATGAGGAACTCTTCAAAGATTCAACACAGCAATTTTTCTCTGTATTTTCTTGTTCTTAATTCTCGGAGAAAATCTCTGCCTGTGGGGGAACAGGAATATCAAATCTGGCCAAATGCCAAGCACTGGGAACTGAGGTCATTCAGTGCTCAAAGGGAAATTGAGAGTAAATTATCATTACATATTATTATTTAAAAAATACTCATAGTAGCATGGGTCTTGAAATAGAGAAACAAATCCACATATGTACTGTACATATAATTAAAGATAAATCTGTACAGAAAGCTTTCGGGAAGCTGTTCAATTCCCCTTTTCAATCAGATTGAAAAGGGGAATTGAACAGTTTCCCGAAAGCTTTCTGTACAGATTTTTCTTTAAATATATGTACATATACATAACTGTGGATTTGTCTCTCTGCTATTATTATTATTCAGAAGATGAAGAACCCTTTTCATAAGGAACAAGCCCACAGGGCCACTGACTTGAAATTCACCCTTTCAAGGAATATGGTGCTCGTTTGAAAGCAGCAACAGAATGTAACACAAAATACAGAAAGAAGACAGTTATTAGAAAAGAACAAATAAATTAACCCAATACTAATTAAAGATAAAAATATAATTAAATTATAAAAGACAAGGAGAACTGCTTTAGGGCAGAATGCATTGCACCTTCCCTTGAAGTTCTGAGGTTCCAATTTTAAAGGTGAAACAAGAGACTAAGAACAGAGGTACAGTAAGAGGAATTAAATGGGTTGCAGCTGGGGGCCAAAAGGACATTGCAAAGAACCTAAGTGATGCCCACAGTGCACCATGTGAGGTGCACTGATGGACTACCCCTTTTGGCAACTTGAATTTAAGGGCTTCAACAAAGAAGGTATGTGAGACTAAAAGAGAGAGAGTGAGAGATACTTGACACAGTATCTGACAGTTTCAGAATGTTATTTCTCCAATACATAAACACAATACTGTATGAGACATTATTTTTGCAGAATTTATATAGAACTGCATTATTTTTAATGGTTGGAACTTATGACAGCCTTAGTATAGTGCCACCTGTCAAGAATATCTGCCTTTAAATGCTGATCAAGATCCAGTCACCTAATTGTCTATGAGATGACCAAACATGCAAATACTAGTGGAATCAACCCTCTTATAGATTTGATATAGCATTTTTCTACAGGCTTAAGTTCCAAATGTTACTCTAAAGGTACAATTTCTAACCCTAGTCACTTATTTATTACTTAATCTGATACTTCTGGAGGCTAAAGCAGATTTCAGTACGTATGAAATATATGTATATAAAAAACCAGACAGACGGCAATTATAGCAAATACTTTTGCAATTGTATTAACCCTTAATTTACTGACAGATTAATGAGCTATTTTCAAGATTACCAAACCAGAGAAGAAAAAGAAAGTTCATATTCATAAACAGTATTCATAAACTTACCGATTTCAATGGCTGAGTTCGAAGGTCGAACATAATACTATCTTCCTTGACATCCATCTTCTTAGTTCAAACAACAGTGAGGTCATTATCACCAAATTTTAAGTCATTTCAATACACCCACAAAACCCATTTGATACAGCCCAAGTCTTATCTGAACATAATATACAGTAATCTGATTTCCTAAAAATTTGACAAGATTTTTGTTTTTTGTGTTAGTACGCTAATAAAAAATGAAAAATTTGACGAGGTTTTTGTTTTTCGTGTTCGTACGCTAATAAAAAAATTAACTGATTTTCATAAAAGCAGAACAAAGTTTACATCATTAAGACACTTTATATATCTTACAATTAGCTCAATTGACAAATATTTTAAATTAATTTGTATTTTTTATTGCTAACAAACCTGCGGTCTTAAAATTACTCTTAATTTCATGATTTTTACATAATACCTAGCAAAAACGTAACCTAAACGTGTTTACTTTGCAATTCTACATGTCAAGCACTACGGGTATTTTGACTTCATCATTTTGCTATCTTAATTTACTATGAAAGCAATGTTATTTTTTTACGATTTTTACAACTTATCTCAAACGACACATGTGAAATAATAGATTACTTAATAGTTTTGCTACGGGCAAGTTCTTATCTACGATGTGTGTGGGTTTCCTAATTTATCAAATGCCATACCTGAATTTAGTGACATGAAAGTAAAAGAAAGCTCTTTGTTACATGCAGTGGCATCAATATTATAAAACTTATTTACTGTTTTAGATACTAAAGTCAGATGGCCAATCTATCAAAAATTTGAACTGTATCATACTGTCTTTTATGGATGTATAGAAATGACTTAAAAGCAAAACAACTGTATGTCTTGAAGCATGCGGTGTCTGTAAAAAATGAATCTACATTAATAACTAGTTTTAAAAAAGGCTTCATTATGGATAAAAAGTCTTCGATCGCCACAACACTGTACAGCACAATTCCTTAGGTTATACAGCTGCCATGAGGTAATAAAAACCACACACTGCAGTTTGTTATATTGCATCAATGACAAAAGTATTATTCAACTCTGTATTTAAAAAACAAAATCAAACATTACCGCTGTGGCCTGCCATATACAGTGTAGACATTTACTGTGGCACTATATCTAAATTTCTCAGAAAAAAAGGTTTTAAACACCCATAAGCAATGTCCAGTGCAATTGACAGTAATTACTCTGGTACAAATGATGCAAAACATAATCTTGAATTGGTTTCATAGTTCAGAATCTCTAGACGACAGACAAATCTTGTGCAATGGTGGGTAGAATGCCATTTCCTTCAGACAATATCTCTGAAAGCAATTTTTTCACACCCAGCGTGTTTCTGTGACACAGCATATTTCTGCCACTTTATACAATGAAACAAAATACACAGCAACATATCAGCAACATATGCAGATGTTAATGATTAAAATTCAGTTCACCAAATCTATTACTATTCTGTGATACTTATTTTCTCCTGAAACATTTTTACTGTCATGACTTTATCCTCTGATAATTTCCTGTCATAATTATTTGCATGTGAGAAGCAAATTACAGTACTTTACAGGGAAAGTATGGTACTGTAAGCTTTGTGAAGAAAAGTATGGTGCAGTAAGCTTTACATAACTATAATTGGTAAGCTTCATAAAACAAAAAGCAAAAAAAAAAAAAAAAAAAAACTTGAGCTCAACAAATACCTAAACCTTTCTTCTTTGAGGATCTATTTTGACACATTATTAAAATTTTTGACACATTATTCAATACTGACAACCATTAGTGTTATCGTTAGCATAATACAGGCTACTTCAAACATTAATATTATATTTTATTCACAAACTATAAAAATCCATTAGTAATTAGCATCAAACAAAAAATAATCTCCACACCAAAATGGATTGTGGGAATTAAAATCCCAAGAAGCTGAAAAACTTGAGGGAATTGATTGACTAATGCTTGAATCTGGACCTAGGGAAAAAATGGTCATCTCACATTCAAACAATACATATACATATAGCAACTGCTTCAAGAACAGTGTTCAAAGATTCTTTACCTAGTGGACGCCCCCTCAAATTGGGACCACCTTGACGTGGTGAGGGGGCTCTCAAACCTAGGGATCTATTTTTTTCCTAAGTTTGATCCCAAGTGTCCCACATATATAATAATACACTTTAGGAATAATTTTGTGGATTTTTCCACTTTTGTCAAAATTACCAAAATTAATAAATAGGAAAACATATCATAGCATGGAGTGACGTTGAATCTGAAGCTAAATAGTGGGAACTGTGGTAGAACCATCATCTACCTGATAATGTTCGGACCTGGTTTTTCAGGCGGAACTATTCTGTGGAGCTGGACCACGGATTCCAGGGGGGCCTAGTTCTAGGAATAGGACTCTCGGCTTTCTGTCCGGTTAGCCCATATTGTGATTAGGATGGGGATGACTGTGTTATTACAATACACTCAATCCTAGCAAGCGGGTTTTGCTTACACTTGGGCCATACTAATCATGATGTGCCATCCCCCTTTTGGGGCAGGGTAGGGACGCGGACATTTGGGAGTCAGTTCCCACTTGTGCCATTAGTGGAACATTCAGCTTCATAAAAAGCCAATGATATCTTTTCAAGATTTATTATTACTATTATTTTTTTTTATATATCCTTTATGCAAAGTAGTCATGAAGATATTACTGTAGTGCAACTGGACCCCATGATGGTAAAATTCTGGCACAGTCGATGACTAATGGAACGTCACTCCCGAATCTCCTTAGCATAGATATAAACGCTACAACGGAACATCCTGTTCCAAGTAAAATATCAATTCCTAAAGACTCTGAGAGTTTAGAAAGTCAAAAAGAAACAAATAAAAACAAATTGGTAAACTCCAGTATTGTAACACTGGAACCATACATAAAGGACAATAACTCTAAAACAGAGACAAGTAATCCCCCTAAAACCCCATCAACACAAGAGAGCTCATCACCGATAAATGTGAAAAAACTAAAAAGAAATAACTATCGACTCAATCCAACACTAGTTCATTTTGAACATATTTTTGGACCAGACAATTGGTCCAGATTTTTAATATTAAAAGCAGAAAAACAAATCTCACCAGCCATTTTAGAGAACAAATTATTAAATATACACCCCACACAAGACATGGAATGTAGACATATCATAAACAATGAATGGCTAATACAAACAACAACCAAAGCCCAATCAACAACCTTTCTACAAATAACCAACATAAATGAAATGAAAGTAACAGTAACTAGCCATGAAACACTAAACTATACACAAGGAACAGTAATGCTCCCAGACAACGATGAAGAGCCACCATCAAAACAAGTCTTAATTGACTCCCTTAAATTTAGATACAACAACATACATGACTTGGAATTATATACTGTCCCGAGTAGAAGGGATGCAAATAAACATATTAAAATAGTCAGAATAAATTTACAAACTGGGAACTACCACGAAAAATAAAAATTCTGGGACTGAATAGAGAAGTTCGCCCCTTTGGCCATAAACCTCTCCAGTGTTCTAAGTGTCTAAAATACGGCCATTCAACCAAAAGATGTAGAAATAACGCTATATGCGCTGTATGTTCTGAAAACCACACAACAAATTGGAAACGCAAAACCTTCAAATGTGTAAATTGCAAATTAAATCATTATGCAAAATCTAAAGACTATTTTATCAATACTATATAGAATTACAAATGTTAATGGACAGAACTGGTATGCCCGTTAACGAAGCCAAACTCGAACTGAAGGTGAGAGGAATCAATGACCCAGCAAAACTCCATTTCATATTCAAATGTTGTAACAACTCATAATAAACATAAAGAATCTCAACACAGAATAGCTGTGACACACCTCTCCCCCTCCTCAACTACTCATGAAAGCCCAAGAGTACAGTTGCAACAGACCTCCCCAGTAACAAGCCCAGTCAATCGTTCAGAAATGAATTCCAGTGATATGGAAAAATCAACAGAGGTTAGTAATCCAGATCTGGAAACTCATACACTGCACTAACATCATCCACTGAAAACTTAATTGACAAAAATAACCATAATAAAAAAAGGAAAGTAATCGACAGAACTCCCCCCCAAGGGTAAAAAACCTAACATTCCATTCACAGATCGATCCAGCAAAACCCCAATCTCACCCATTAATCAGAAACAGATTACATTAACTGCATCACAAGTGGAAATCCATAGTGTTCCACAATCCAAGACAAATGTAAATAACGATTCCCCAAATATGGATAAATCAACTAACTATTCTGCGCTCTCATCACCGAAATCAATGCAGAAACCTTCAATTAAACATCCCACTGAAGATTCAAAAACCCATAAAATTAATCATATCAAATCAACCCTCAACAAGACCAAAGAATAATAATAATAATAAACCTAAAAGTTCACTTCAAAATTTTACACCAGCACAGAGATCCAATATAGCTATACCAAAAATTCCAAACAAAAATATTTCAACATCCAGTAATGGAAACGTAATTGGGACCCAGAGAACAGAACCATTCCTTCAACACTCGGGACATGATTTATCTTGCGGATGGCAAGAGTGTTTCATCGTGATGTACAATCATTTACTTAACAAAAATGAAAATATAACCTTAAATTTCATAAATAACTTTACTAGGTTCCGAAAATGCCCTTTAACATTCCATCAAGATGGCGTACTATGCTCGGAATCCTTAAAACTAAAGAAAAACATGATCAAAACTCAAATATAAGGAAATATGAAGATGAACCAATGCATCAAATATTCAGCAATCAAACCTAGCTACAAAGAAACCACAAAGTAACGTAAACTCCCTTAAAATGTTACGGGATATAGCTAAATCATCAATTAACTTACAAAATCTAACGCCAATCCCACCAAACAATGACCAATAAAATAATTCAGTGGAACATGAATGGATTTTCTACTCAGCTCCGGCTAGGTGAAATCCAGAGAATACTAAAGGAACATAAACCTGTTTGCATATGTCTACAGCATATCGGTACAACTCCTAAGAACTTTAGAAACCATAAATTAGCTTGCCACTCGCCAATAGCGGATGGCAAGCTAGGAACAGCTATATATGTTCATAACGATTCAACTTATGAACCCTTCAATATTACAGCACTGTCATATCAAGTAACTGAAATCAAATTGCATATGCCAGACAATCACATTATCCCTATACTTAATCTATATAATCAGCCAAATTTTAACTCAAACTTTAGTGATTTACCAGAAATACTAAATAATGTAAATGGGGAGCCTCGATGGCTCGGTTGGTAGAAGCAGCAACCTCAGACTTCATAGAAGTCTATGGCGAGGGTTCAATCCCTGCAGCCGACCGGTCAGAGAGGTGGACACTTTGCTATCCGTGTAGACAGCCCGGGATTACGTATGTAATCAACGGATAGGTTTGCTGAGAGCAAATGGGTGTTACAGACTAATACACACATAAACAAAGCCACTCCAACACCTTCTAAAACATAACAGACACCTCACACGTCTCGAACTGTCAACCTACTCGCCCAGTTCTCCTCGCTGCTGGGAGAAAGGGAGCTGGGGATTTGGTAACATGTACACATTCGCTACCGGGGTCTAAGCGATGTCAGGCAGGGCAGCCGATCGAGGCTACGGCCTACCCCACCGCCAAATCCAAGTCCTTCAAAAGAAGGCATCGTGCTTACCCCATATAATAATGGGAAAAAATGCACGTTAAAAACGAAGAAGACTAAATAATGTAAATGGCCTCCTACTAATAGTAGGCGACTTCAATGCCCACAATCCATTATGGGACAACACACATGCTATTAACTTGGCCAGGACAAACACTGGGAATTGCATAAATGTTCAGAATTTACATTCCCTGAACGAAAGTGATTCACCAACGTACTTCTCAAAAACTCATTTAACCTTCTCCTCAATAGATATTTCATTATGTTCACTGGAATTAGTTGAAAAACTGGAATAGAATGTCCTAGACGACTCATATACTAGTGATCACTTTCCAATTGTTTTGAATTATTTGAACAACCAAAAACAATCATTTCCCATAAAATATAACTTACTGAAAGCTGACTGGGATAAATACAATTTACAACTAGAAATATCCCTCCCCTCCCATTAAATCAAAACAGTAATGTCACAAATTATTTCTTTTCTAGTTTTGTAATCAGTGCTGCAGATAAATGCATCCCCAAAACTTCTTCAACCCCTAATATATCCCCCGTTCCATGGTGGTCTAACAATTTATCTCTCTTAAATCAAACCAAACAAATTATTGCACGTAATTTGTGTAGACTAAAATCTAGATTAAACACCCTTAATAAAGGCCCTTGTAATATAAACAAACTAAACAAGATAATAGTTATACAATAAATATAATGCAAAATTTCTAAAAACAATATTTGAAAAAGCTCAGTCATGGAAAAATTATATATCGGAGTTGTCACCAAATACTTCAATAAAGGAAATATGGCACAAATTTTGTAATATCAATGGTAATAAGACCACCTAGAGGCCCAATACTACATAATGGCAAACTAAATCATAACCTACAAGATATTTTTTTCAAATATATTAGCCAAACATAGAAGATATTAGTGCTCATTCTAACTCAGATGAGCACTTCAAAAGAATTAGAACATCAGCTCCGGGTCATGATATGATTTCCTTTGAAATGATTCCGAATTTAGCTACACTAGCTAAAGAATTCTTGTTAAAATTATATAATAACATATGGCTAACGCATGTCTTCCCAACTAAGTGGAGACATGCAATAATCATACCCATCAGTAAACCAAGAAAAGACCCTAGCAACCCCACTAATTATAGGCCAGTATCTCTAACAAGTTGCTCGTGCAAACCGTTGGAGAAAATGGTTAGTTTGAGATTAACAAGTGTCATAACAAAACACTCAATTTCATCACCTACCCAATCGGGATCAATAGCTGGTAGATCCACACTAGACCCATTAACTCAGATCATATTAAAAAAAGGATTTGAAAAGAAAAGCTGACAGTGGCTATTTTCTTTGATATAGAAAAAGCATATGATACCACATGGAGATACAATATTATGCACAAACTCCACAAATCTGATATTTGAGGTCACCTTCCTCAATGTTTATCGACAATTTTTTAACAAATCGTACATCTCAAGTACGCATAGAAAACACATATTCAAATTGCTACGTACAAGAGGAGGGTATCCCTCAAGGCAGTGTTTTGAGCTGTTATCTTATTTGCCCTGGCAACAGATGACATTACTATGATCCTGCCTGAGGGTGTACAAAATAGTTTGTATGTGGATGATTTTGTAATACATTATTCAAGTTATTCTCTGAGACATGCTCAAAGAATACTTAATACAGCAACAAATAATATGACCAATTGAACCAACTCCGTAGGCTTCAAGTTGTCGGTAAATAAAACAAATGGCATTGTCTTCTACAAAGACAAAAGATGGTTGAAACAACAAAGCAGTTATACCTTTATAATGAAGAGATAAACATGTGCAATAATGTTAAATATTTGGGTATAATTTTTGATCAGTTAAATTGGAAAGATCATGTCAAATATATCAAAGCCACAGGATCTAAAGCCCTTACATTATTAAAGAAAATCTCACACACCAAGTGGGGTGCAGGACGAGACACAATGTTAATGTTGTACAATGCAACAGTACTATCAATTATAAATTACAGCTGTCCAATTTATTCAACTGCCTCAGAAACGACTCTAAAATCGGTAGGTGCTTTACATCACGAGGGAGTGCGTATATGTACGGGAGCCTTCCGCTCACCTCCAACTGTCTCTATCCTAAAATATTACAGTGATCTAATTACTTTAAGAAGAGGCTTATCCCTTCAAGCAGGCACATCTCCTGTATCAAATAAATTTCTCAACCAAAATACAAATAATAACCCATATCAAAACTCATTTACTACAAAAAACTAACCATCTTTTGAATTTGCATAACATGATACCCAAATATACCCAAGAAATAAATCGGATCACACCATGGACACTAAAAAGGGCAAAAATATGCACTATATTTATCATACCTTTCAAAGATATACATGTTCAACACACAAATGTACCATCAACATGCCATGGAACGCATAAGACGGGAGGGTAATCCCTTCATAATCTACACAGATGGATCCAAAAATGAAGCTGGAGTGGGCTCATCAGCCTATTCAAGTGGTGAAACTATCCAAATGGACCTTCCTCTAATATCACCAGTATTTACAGCTGAACTAACACCCATACAATTGGCTCTCAAGATCATAACAAAAAAAGGAATTCCTTCAGCACTCATATTGACCGACTCAAGAAGTGCAATTGCAGCAATAGGATCATTTAAATAAAATAATCACCTTGTCCAAAATATCCAACGGGAAATTCATCAATTACAAACGGCCTTCAAGTTCAAATTTGTTGGATCCCAGCCCATGTAGGCATTGAGGGTAATGAGAAAGAAGATAAAGCTGCTAAATTAGATTGTACAATTGCCCCAACTACTACGAAAGCTCCCATATCAGACTGGCTAGCATCAGTTAAACCTTCAATTTATAAGGATTGGCAAAATGACTGGACAAATATACCCCCTCAAAACAAACTAAAACAAATTGAGAACGAAGTTAAAAAGTGGCATTCTTCTATCCAAAAGCAAAGAATTAATGAAGTGATTTTAACAAGACTCAGAATAGGACACTCCAGACTCACACATGGTCATCTGATGTCAACTCCGCACACAAATCCAATAACTTGTGAAAGATGTAACATCCCAATAACCATCAAACATATCTTGATTGGTAACATGAAAGAAACACTTATTTACAAAATAAATCAATGAAAGCTATTCTAGCAGAGAGTAATAACTTTTCCATTAATAATATCATTCTCTTCTTAAACAAAATTAAATTGACAAATAAAATATAATCTCCCCCCTCTTGAATTTTTATTTTATTTTAATTTTTTCCCCTTTTTTATTTATTTATTTATTTAATTACTTAATTTTTTATGTACTCTTTCCCCCCTTCTTTTTCCAGCCCGAGAAGAACCCTACAAGAGTTCAGAGGTCTGGTTAAACAAATCATTTACAACCAACTAACTAATCACCTTAACTGAAACGTTACATTACAGGCTTCCTAATTTTCATTCAGAATTTAAAGCAATGCTCACATTCAGAATGTCAGGGAACTCGGTGGAATAGTTCTTTGTTCAATATCTCAAGAGAAATTCAAAGAAATGGAATTCTCAAAGTGACAGCAATCCTGGTAAAAGATAAAAGCTACAATGAAACCCATTTTATTGTTCCAAATTCTCTGCTAACATTCTCCATAACTCACCCGGCGTTGCAATTCATTATAAGGATACGTGAAACATTAATTTACATATACCTGTATGCCAACATTTTGATTTAATCTTCTATCTACTGTATATTTAAATTACAGCAAAATAAAGTTCTTGCTAGGTTAAAATTACACTCACAGAATAGTTATAATCACCATTTGAGTACCTTATCCAGCCATATTACACCATAAGCTATTGCCATACAGATTTCATGAGTACTATTTTTCAAAAGCATCAAAGGATTGACACCAGATACCAACAGGTACACCTTGTCTCCAGTATGACAGGTGGATAACTTAGTCACATTCCCAACAGCCCTAAAATTCAAAACACTGAATTGCTACCCATACAAATGCACTTACAGTTATCTGTTGAAGTCACTACAAAACTACAGTGGTAATAAAAAAGATTCTAAGCACATATAACCAATGCCCTGATTTGGGTAAATTAGGTGTTTTCTGAAAAATCTGCTGTGAACCTCTCGATGTCATCAGTCACAGAAAAGTGGGGAAAACAATCACGTCTCAATTTTACGACATAAAAAACCTCAAATCATAAACTGTTCCCAACCTGGATGCATATGAGTAATGGCTATACATAAGTCTTTTTAGTTACAAATGTGTGGACTTGAATCAGAGCCTGCCTATGGTTTCCTGAAGAATGCCCATAACATTTTTTGTCTGTTCTTGTGAATGGTAGTACCATTAACCCTTAAGGGACGGCATAATTTATCAATGTGCGGCACCCCAGACCGGGGAAACTTTGAGGTCGGCAAAATAAAAAAAAAATCACATCAATGGAAAGAGAATGACACGTACATTTACACTGTATAAATAAAAAAGTTATAAAAAATTTTCCCTACCTTCCACAAGAAGTTGAAAATGACTATTTACAACCCCTTGTGGGACCTCATTTACAAGACAATTGTAAATTTTACCAACTTATATATGTTTTTTCTAATAACTTTTTAGGATTTTGTAAAATTATTATTACTGCTCACACAATATCAAAACAGATAAGAAATAAAAGCAGTAACAAATTTTTTGCATATTTGTTGTAAAATATTCACGGAAGTTTACGAGAAGGAAGATTCAGTAACTTTGTTTTTTACTTTTACATGCTTTTTCTAATATTTCTTTGCAATTTTCTTTGTAAAATTACATTTACAACCAACATACTATCGTAAAAGACAAAAACAAAAACCAACAGCAACCCCTTCGTATATTTACAAGCAAATTTACAAAAAGACCCATGTGAGAGAGAGATGCAGTACCTTCCCCCTTGAAGTCATAAGCATTACTGATACTGGTCCAACTCTCACGAGTCACGTCTGTATAAAAGTTGCCATTAGTGAATTTATAGCATGTAGAAGTATTGGCACCTTTGTTTCGAATCATTATTACCATAACAGTGGTGCGTAATTCTGCTTCACACTGAAGTGCAATCTGTCCACCTCCCCAAACCTGTTTTACTTCACACTGAAGCTCAATCCGTCCACTAAGGGTTAAGATGCAATTTTCCTTTGGCTGGTTCCTGGTTCCTGCAAAACAAAACTCCTATTAATACAAATTAAATGTCAAAATTGAAAATTATCAATAATTTCATACTGAACTTTCTCATAGAGGTCTGTATGTTCAATAACATTGTCCAATCCCAGAAAACTCACTACTCAATATGGTTTTACTACTACAATCTAACCTTTCTACCTCAGTCATACAAGTTACAACTAATGAACTAGAATTGTTTTTATTATGGAAATTCAATCTACTGAGAATTTCTGACTCTTACTTTCATAAGTAAAGATCAAAGCAAGAAACGTCAACTGTATAAGCAGTAATACATACACCAGGCTAACCTGAACCACAACAGCAGCTCAAGATCAGAGCAAATACTAATTCTCATATCTGTAAGTTTTCCAGCAGACATGAAGTGCACAGCATCACCCAGGAAAAATGGAAACAGAAATAAGCTCACTGAAAATGGGTTCAACCGACACTTCAACATCACAAGAAATGTAAACATCTGTGGCACAAACCCTGGTGTAAAAGCACCTGTGTTGAATGTGGGACAGAGGAACACACAATGAAACTGATTTTAATCTTATGGCATAGAGCAATGCTTATTCAATACTGACCACATCCAGGACCAGATTAAACACAAGACTATTGGTTTTACATACTCCAACGCACTGGCAAAAGGGAACCAAGCTGGTGGCATAGAAACAGTTGGTTTTGAGAACTTGAAAGAAAGATGTGGTTTTGAAAACAATACAAGGAATGGAAGACAGCACTGAAATTCTGCTAGAGACGAGGATGAAAGTCCCTTGATATGAAATACTGAAAGACAACAGAGAAATGAATCAATTCTGTTATGAAGAGTGTACCGTTAGATCAGGTAAGGAACACTGAATACAAGAGGAAGCAGAAAGTGAACTGGATAGTACGGGAAAACATCAAAAAGAATAAACTACAGAAACTAGACAGAATGAAATGTCAAAACAGAGTACAAAATATTGGATAATATACCAACCAAAAGTGGCTGCTACAAACATGCTAAAAACGAAAAACACTAAAGGTGTGTAAGTATGCCCAAAATGTAATGTGTAATATAAATTTTCATAAAAGAATTTGGATACCTACTGTTAAAGTTAGCTTATATCTCCTTGTCAGACAGACAAAGCTGTCACAATAGTTTTCTTTTACAGAAAACTTAAAAAACCTAAGTTCTATATTGCAGTTTTTTCTGTGAAACTGACCCAAGATTCTTCTCTCAGTTTTAGGAAGGAATTTTAACCAGTGTCAGGAGCCTTTGAAGAACTAAGTGAATTCACCCCCATATTGGAGTTATTGCAATTATATTCTGATGCCATGCTGGGTTCATAAACCCCATATCATCAAGACAAAACAATAAGGGAAAACAGTCTAAAATGGTGAAAAATTAATGTAAATAAGCCAATGAAAGTGTGATAGCCAATTGCTTACACTGGAACAGCTGAAAGAAGATTGTTATACCCAAAAATTGCCAGTTCCAAACCTCGCACTTTTAAAAGATAAGAAATTAAGTGCCTATATTTAACACAGCACAGCCATTTTTCGAACATGTTAATTTAAGAGTTTACAAGCATAAAAAAAAAATTACAGAGCCTATATAACTGCTAACTTAAGATTTTCTATTGAAATTACCTCACATATATCACAGGAAGGGCTACAGTTTCTAAGAAGACTTACCTTAAATTGCAGTCCAGTAAAACTCATGTCAAACAGGGACTCTTCAATAAATAATTTTCATCTGCATTTCAGTCCAGCAAACTTCATGTCAAAATGGGTCTTCTTTATTGCGTATTGCATTAGTTTCATCCTGAAATAAAATGTGGTACTTCAGCATTGAATACAAAAGGTCACAGGTCATCCATTAATAATCTTAGCCTACCTCTCATGTCAGTACAATTGCCCTCTGCATTAAGATTGATTCAGTAACAATGTGGAAAGGTACTACAGAAACAATGTAGGCCTACCTCACTTTGATGCAAAATGACATAATGATTTGCACATCACAGTAGCCCACTAATAATATAGGCCTGTCTACAATTCACTATAATTATTCTGCACATCAAAAGTGTCCGGTAATAACGTAGTCCTGACTGATTCACTACAAATGCAGTAATCACGGATCTAAAATGCAGTTCAGGAGCTACAATCTCACAACAAAATTCTCTGATAAAGTTCAACTTTGAAAAGCAGGAAAGTCAAGGTTTGATTGACACAGACAGAACAAACAAAGCATTGGAGATTACGATTACCATGTTATGAAGATGCCTAAGGCTAATACTTCATACTGGAGATGCTAGGGACACAGAAAACCCAGTTCTAGTTTCTCTGGAGAAGTCATAGTTAACACAGTCAAAGAGTTTTTCCCTGAGTTTGCGGATATAAACTGTTCAAGGGCATACCAAACATTTTAGCAGTAATACAATATTTGCAAATTTTACTACCTCTGAATCTGTGAACTTGCATACTGCAACATCAATTCTACATAAGTACTGTATTCTAACCATGTATATATGGTTGATGTATTTTGGGTTGTGGCAGAGCCCACCATATAGTTTTAACTTGCCAGAGTCAAGAGAGGAGCTTCTGTAAAACTTGCAATTTTCTCAAAATTCAGAACACTTTGCTGGGAGAGCTTTCAACTCTGAAATGACCAGAATTTTCCCTTCTGTCAGTTAAGTCATCACCTAGACTGCACAGTGGGCACCCCTAAATAACTATTATGCCCAAATTAATGTACCTATTGGACCTTCAACAGACATCAAAATGATTTAAGACAAGACATACATCACATTAAACCTGGCAAGGATTTCCATATAATGCACCGATAGTTACCATAACTTGAAAGATGGACTTTCCATAATTATGCTCAATTTCACTCTTAGTATTTTGAAAGTGTTTCTGGGCTACTTGATTGCTAAAATGAACCTTCCAGTTCGGTAGTACCTACATTTAACACACTTTGGGAGCCTGGCTTTCTGATAAGTAACAAAGTTTGTTGAGTAATAATGACCGTATATTCCAGCCGTCACTTGAACATTCTCTAGATATCTTACAACTGACAACAATTCCTAACCTCAACTATCCTGTGCTCTACTTTCTATACAACACCTGAATATGGATCAAATTCATATAAAAACTGAAAGAAGAATATCCTGAGAGAACTACACTCTCTTAGCCCACATTCTCTAAAATACCTGATGACACTTCTCTGGGTAGTCCCAATGAAACCATCTCCACTGTACAACAGTCTCTAATAAATTCTGCTTTTCCCACTGACACTATTTAACATTTCAGATAGCATTTAGTTCTCCATACTTGTCCTGACAGAATTCATAGCCAAAAGATTTACAAGTACACTTGACTAAAGACTAACCACTTGTGCAGAATATCAATCTTTCAAATTCTTCTAAAAGTGCCATACCTGACTTTCATAAAACCTATTGTTCAACATGGTCAATTTACAGGTTTAACTGGAGTTAATGGGCAAACAAAGTTGTTCCTAACTGTACCAGTTTCAATGTTATGCAGATAATCAAAGGCATTAGTCTCACATTTACACTAAAGCAGAATAATTCTGGTTTTATTTAGGCCTTACCATTAAAGGATGCGGATCCAGATGATAAACAGGTCTTCTTGGTCGTTAGTATAAAACGTACAGGGCTCCTCAGATGTCAGTCCCATCAAGTACATTACACACATGAGTTGTAACTTCTTTTCCTCCAAGCGAGTGTCATTCCCCAGGTGCTCAGCCTGAAAGGAAAACACTAAATCAGATCCTGGTAACATCAATTCAAGGCATTGTACAGAAATACTTTTGTACCTCACAACTTAAATTGTCCTATTTAGATTATAAGTATCCCTAATGATTCACTTACATCTTGATTCTCTTAACTGACACTTAAAAGTGTTCTACTTCCAATACGAAATGGTTATTCATATCAAGAACACATATCCTGTGCAATCATTTTACATTCCTTGAAGACTACACCAAGAATCAAACTGCTGTTGTAACACTCTTGTATGGACATAATTCAATCTCTCAATAACTACATTATCTTGGCAGCAATCTCTTAGAAACTCAAAGAACTTATTATAAGACTTGTGACCTATACTAAGCACCATCGTTACTTGTGGGTCCTAATTCTCTCTTCTCTACTGTCATTTGGATATATACAAGAAATAAACACGAAGTGATCAGATTAAACCCGACTATATTCTCCAAAAAAAATGCTCCATGTTGATGTGACTCATTTTAAATAAATCTGGCTATGAAGCCAAACACTAGGGGGGGCTTTCTAAAGAGGGAGTTGGAGTGGCTGGACAGCACGATGGAAGACAGGAAGTGGGAGTGGAGGCGACGTAAAAGGCTAAAAAGTGGGGGTCGAAGGGATGCTGCAAACAATCATTAGTAATGCCTACAGTGCGCCATGTGAGGTGCATAGATGGAGCTACCCATTACAGGGACATTACCAGAATTGAAAAACAAGAGTAAATTAAAGTAAAAATCATACATCTATTTCATCGCACTAAAACTAGCATGGATTTCCATATAAAATGAATCGTTCCATTCAATGAATTCAGATTTCACTCTGATTATAATAATATAAAATGAGACTAGTTCAATCAACATGAAATTCCACAAGAGAAATTTAGCCAAGACTGAGGTTTTGCTGCACAGTACAAGGAATCCCCACATCTACATAAAAGCAAAACCTCTAGAGTAATTAGTACGGCACACCTGAATACGAATTGACTTCCTATACAAATTATACAAGGAATATCCTGAATCCTGGTCACCACAGAGAACTACAAACTCTTAGTTTTGTAGACCACATTCTTGTCTACAAAACCTGACCAAGTTTTTCCTGAGGGTGCAAGTGTAATCTTTCCTGTACCAAAAATATCTACATTGCTGCCTTTTCCACTGACACCTTAACATTTCAGTTTGTATTTAGTTCTCCATACTTGTTCTGACAGAATTCTTACCCAAAAGTTCTACCAGCACACTTTACTACAGACTAACTACTAGTGCAGAATATCATCAGTTTTCACATACTTCTAAAATTCCCATAACTGACTCTTATCAAATCTGACCTATTGTTCAAAGCAGTCAATTTGTAGTTTTTAACTGGAGTTCATGGCAAGCAAAAGTGCTCCTAACTGTACCAGATTCAACGTTATCCAGTTAAGCAAAAGCAGTCTTTACCTAGTCTGACGTTTACACCTAATTCGGTACAACAGTTCTATTTTTATTTAGGTCTTAGCATTACAGGATGTGAATCCAGTTGATAATGGGTCATCTTGGTCCACTCAAGTATCAGAAGTAAACAGCTCCTTGACGTTTAGTTCTTTGTAGCAAGAAGTACTCTCCTAGGTGCCCATCCTGAAAGGAAAATCTTTGATCAGATCCTGATGACATCATTAAAGAAAGGTTTATTAACTTCCATATACCATCATTACCAATTGAACTTCTTTTCAACACACTATTATTATTTTCCATAAAAATTTATATTTCAAACGTAAATCACTGAGCTTAGGAGGCTTCTAAAAACTGTACAAAAAACTGTACAATACACTTACATACCTAAAGTCATTCTTTCAAGAGGTCATGATTTATGAAGATTGCAACTGATCATATCAAATTCACTAAACTTATTGAGCTTGTAGTTCATCCTATCAAATTCAATAATCCTATTTGCAAAGGCTAGCTGCACTATCTATATCAAACGTATGTCTTATGGATTTTTTCCACAAGTACCTGGACCTGACACTTGACTCTAACTTCTTACTAGAATGGCTACACAACTTTTTTCTTGTGGTTCTGTCAATGCATCTGACTCTACACTATAATTCCCCCCATTCAGTCTGTCTCAATAACAATTCAATGCACCCTCAGATGCCCATTATTTTAAAAAACTTGCACAATCTGAAATGAGATTATTTGTGTACAGGAACTTGGCCTCTTAATGGAGGGGGATCTTGGATTTCATTGACAAAACGAATGTAACTAAAATTAGGATGACCCAAACATTTTACAAACTAAAATTCATTCAGTAATTTACGTAAAGTATACAGCACTCTTCGCATCTACAATCAAATTTCCACTGCATCAACTCTCAGTCTCTTTTTACCTCCCAAGTCTATATTCATTTCAGCTCCTTCAGAATTTCCACGAACATAAATATTTATACTGACCAATAAAAACTTTCGGTTTAAAATCTAGACTCTTTTAGTACTGCAAATCACGTTTTACCAGTTTCCTAATCCTCTACTTTCATGTTCATGACAAGATTTGAGAGTGTTACACCCTATCTGAATGCAGTATACTAGAGATAAGACAGAATTTCATACTACAGTACATATTATTCAAGACTCACCCTGGATAATCCAGATTTTGATGTCATATGCCAGCAGTCAGGTGGAGGGGCAAGGGTTCTACTTGCCCATTCCTGCCCTGGGCTATATGTGAGCAAGGAGGTTGGGTTCCCTTGGTGTTCCAGTTTTCCTTCCAGCTTCCAAGGACTGAGACTGAACTTTCTTTACTCGCATCTGCAAAGGGGAAACTATGTAGAGTAAAACTTACTTGAATGCAAAATGATATAGCCTAAACCTTCCCTTCATCAGTTGATCAAGATATACTTCTTTTAAGTATCTTCTGACCTTATGCAGAGCAGTGTAAAATATGTGACACAGATTAAACCTTATGCTGTGCAGTATAAAATATATAAGTGACATAGATTAAAATGCACAAAAAAATCCCAGTGCATACAATATTGTACAATTAATATATTTTGAACCACCCTCATGGGCAGATAAGAACCCCTCACCATTTATATAAGTGAAAATCTTCCGTGGGTTGACAGATGGTCCAACACTTAGCCTTTGTTCTAAACTGCAGTCGGCCATAGCACTGGTTGATTGCAATGTACGCCAAGGAAAACAATTACAGATCTGTAAAAGAAATTCAATTGTTAATTACTTCTTGACAGTGGTTGAGTATTTTATGCACTTATCAACAATGAAAACATTAACCAACTCTATATCTAAACCTTAAACCCCATTCTCTTCATTAGCACACTATAAATTTCCACCATTCCTTTGCAGCTAAGACCTCCACCCCTCTTAATGCCTTTTTTTTTACAGGCTATGGAAGCTTAAGGCACTGGGTTACCTGTCCTCTGGGCCTTTGCATATCATTTTCTACATAATGGACAGAAATATAACTAATACTAGCAATTAGCAGTAATGGAGCCATGAATTCAAACCTACCCTATACTAAGACACTGAGATTTATACAGTAGTCTTGATGTGGTGAATAAAACCAAGGACGCATATGGAGTAGCCTGCAATAACATTGGCCTAGCCACCCAATCAACAAGCCTCTTGTACAGACCCTAGTCTAGGGTACCCTATGGTACAGACCCTAGTCTAGGGTATGCTATGATACAGACCGTAGTCTAGGGTACCCTATGATACAGACCCTAGTCTAGGGTGTGCTATGGTACAGACCCTAGTCTAGGGTACCCTATGGTACAGACCCTAGTCTAGGGTATGCTATGATACAGACCGTAGTCTAGGGTACCCTATGATACAGACCCTAGTCTAGGGTGTGCTATGGTACAGACCCTAGTCTAGGGTACCCTATGATACAGACCCTAGTCTAGGGTGTGCTATGGTACAGACCCTAGTCTAGGGTACCCTATGATACAGACCCTAGTCTAGGGTGTGCTATGGTACAGACCCTAGTCTAGGGTACCCTATGATACAGACCCTAGTCTAGGGTGTGCTATGGTACAGACCCTAGTCTAGGGTACCCTATGATACAGACCCTAGTCTAGGGTGTGCTATGGTACAGACCCTAGTCTAGGGTACCCTATGATACAGACCCTAGTCTAGGGTGCGCTATGGTACAGACCCTAGTCTAGGGTACCCTATGATACAGACCCTAGTCTAGGGTGTGCTATGGTACAGACCCTAGTCTAGGGTACCCTATGATACAGACCCTAGTCTAGGGTGTGCTATGGTACAGACCCTAGTCTAGGGTACCCTATGGTACTGACCCTGGTCTAGGGTACCCTATGGTACAGACCCTGGCCAATGGCATCCTTGGATACAGGCCCCAGCCTAGGGTACCTTAACGTACAGGCCCCAGACTATGGTATCTTAACGTCCAGGTTCCTACCTAGGGTACCCTACAATACAGGCCCCACCCTAAGCCTTGAGTACCTTATGCTACAGGCCCCATTTTAGGGTACCTTATAGTACGCTATGAAGGCAACTTGACACTTCAAGGGGGGTTATAACTTATGAGGCCAACGTAAGGGAGTACCCCAAGGTGATAAGTCTACCCGACACTTTACAAGTGGTTACGGCACTTTCTACCTATGCTACGTTTCTACGACGCTTTAAATTAAGTGTCAATGATTTACGGATGTAATGGACGACACTTACGATCGGTATTAAGTGTCAATGATTTACGGATGTAATGGACGACACTTACGATCGGTATAAATAAAAGGGGAAGGAAAATAACAGCCGAAATACGACGGCCATTATGGGAGACCGTCAGCCATGTAGCCCAACTTTGAAAAAATGCTGCAATAAATTTGTATTTCTAACCGTCAATTCGTTAAGTGCGACTGGTATAACGTTATATATGTAAAGAAGATTCGTTATAGAAGCGAAAACAATAGATTTTAAACGAATAAAGTTTAAAATAAGCTGATATTTACCGTAAATAAAGAGACGCTTGAGTGAGTGTTTAGGTCGGGGGGGGGGGGGGGGGGATTGTTTACATTAGGCGGGGAGTGGATTACGCGCCTAAAATAAATAAATAAAAAATAGATTATTTTTTAATATAAACTATGTAATATAATCAAATTGTTTTGAATGTAACCTTCAATTTATTAATTATCACATTAAAAATTCATATCTAATGTCATATTCATCGTATATTTAAAATTCTTGTCCTCCCAAAAATGAATGACATCGTAACATGAAGAGAGAACATAATCGAATTATTTTCAACACAAACTTTCATTTAACTGATATAATATTTAATATTCATATTTTAAGTCATATTTATCACACATTTTAAAATCTATCTTTCGTAATAGTTTTAGGCTCGTCGTATTTAGGAATTTCACGGGGTCTGCGCCGCTATGGACATCTATTGGGGAATTAAATAACTAAAATAATAAAAAAAATAAAAACCGAACTTATTAGGTAACTGGCAACTTTATTAGTTTACGTTAACATTCAATCTTCGATTTTACGTTATATAACAATGAATTTCAACGATTGAATATAAGACACGGATTAATGAATCTTTCTTGTTTGTTTTGGCCATAAAGATGATTGTTTAGTCTTGCTAAAATTGCCAAAATTAATCATTCTAAAAAAATTGCTAAGCAACTATCAAACTTAAGGCTTCGTTTAACATATAACTATAGTCTAAGCTTGAATATTTTGATACATAAATACCCATATTTATTCATGTAATGATGTATAAGAAGTATACTTAACTAATATATTGATTTATATTAAAAAAATCACCAATAACGGCGTACTTGGATTAAAACCCAGAATTCTAAAAGGTGTTTTCCTTTGAATGTCTGGTAAAACAAACAGCAAGACGAACAATGAAACTTGACACTGATTTTAAATTAAAACACCACGTAGTATTCTATCGCTCAATAAACAGACTATGCACGGACATTTACTGAATTGAATAAAATATTCATAAGTATTAAGCAATGATAAAGCTAACTTTATTCTCAAATTAGATGTCTTTAGGCAAATTTTCTTAAGTCGTCTTGTAAAATATTATCCTGACATCATTTGCAGGGAAACGGAACTAAGCTTAAATGAATTCGTCAGATGTAATAAAATGTATTCAGTTTAGACTGAATCGATATTAAATGTGTATCAAATCATATCTTAATGTAAATAAATGAGCCAGGGCCACATTATGTAAAAGATTTATGTGAAATAATGGTATTACTTGTAACTGGCAATATCTTGTAATTATATAGAATATTATCTATGATTTGAAGAGTAATGCAACATATTAAACTCTGTTCAATTAATAATTAGAATTATTATATAAATCATAACTCATTGCCATAAAGGCTACTTAATTAAGGGTACAGGAATTAGCTAGATAATTATGCATAAAATAACTAATAGCAACTCATACAGATCACGTAACTTGAACGCTTTTGATATATGATAATTCAAAGCTAAAACCTTTCAATCTAACTCACAATAAATCTAAAATGTACCAAAGTTTCTATATTAAAATTCAAAAAAGTTATAATTTATAATTTTAAGAATTTCATCTCATCGTCGTATTTTCATTTTATTATTCGACCCCTTCTCAAAATTCGTCTGCCCTATGCCTGTCTGGTGGGCATTCTCGAAAAAGGACTATTGTCTTGTACATTAAAAAATCAAATATCTACCTCACGTTTTTACTGTCGAAAGATATTCATATCAAGTATGCTATTTAATACTAGCTTGCAGCAAATACTGTCGTTTTTATTGGAAAATAAAACAAATTCTAAGGCTTTCTGCTCTGAGTGTTTTGGTAACTCGAACAAAGCAGACGAATTTACTGAAGATGAACACGAAAATTTACGAAAGATAAGAGATTTTTAAACAATGTGATATGAGGAATAGATTTCAAAAACATTCTTGTTTCCTTTAGCCCTGAAGATTATTGTTTAATCTCGCTTACATTGCCAAATAAATTAATTTTAAAAACGTTGCTAAGCAACTGTCAAACTTAAGGCTTCGTTTAGCATATAACTATTGTCTAAGCTTGAATATTTTGATACATAAATATCTATATTTATTCATGTAATGATATATAAGAAGAATAATAAAAGAATATATTGATTATTTCTAAAATTACCATTAATGACATATTTTGATAAAAACTGAGAATTCTAAAAGCTGTTTTCCTATGACTGTCTGGTAAAAGAAACAGCTAGACGAACATTGAGACTTGACAATGATTTTAAATTAAAACACAACGTATTATTCCGTTAATCAATAAACAGACAATGCACGGACATTTAACAGAATTAAATGAATTATTCACAAGCATTAAGTGATGATGAAGCTACTTTTGACCTCGAATTATATATTTTGAGGGATATTTTGTCAAGCCGTCTTGTAAAATATTATCCTGACATCATTTGTAGGGAAACTGAGCTAAAAATAAATGAATTCATCGGCTATAATAAAATGTATTCAGTTTAGACTGAATCGAAATTAAATGTGCATTAAATCATATCTTAATGTAAATAAATGAGTCAGGGCCGCATTATTTAAAAGATTTATGTGACATAATGCTATTACTATTAGCTGGCAATACCTAGCAATTATGTAGAATATTATCTCTGATTTAAAGAGTCTTTCATCAAATTAACCTCTGTTCAATTAATTATTTGAACTATTACATAAATCACAATTCATTGGCTATAAAGGCTACTCAGTTAAAGTTACGGGGATTAGCTAGATAATTATGTATAAAATAACTGACAGCAACTGATGCAATTTACGTAACTCGAACGCCTTTAATATATTATAACTTAAAGCTAAACCTTTTCAGTCTAACCCTCAATAAATCTAAAACATACCAAAGTTTCTATATTAAAATTCAAAAAAGTTATGATTTATAATTTGAAGGATTTCATCTCATCGCCGTATTTTTATTTTGTGCTTCGACCTCTTCTCAAAATTCGTCTGCCCTGTGTCTCGTCTGGTGGGCATTCTCAAAAAAGGGCTATTGTCTTGGGCATTTAAAAATCAGTAATACACTTCAAGTTATTATTATTGAAAGATATTTATATAAAATATCATATTTAATAATAGTTTGTGGGAAAAAATGTCGTTTTTATTGAAAAATAAAACGATTTTTAAGGCTTTCTGCGCTGAGTGTTTTGGTCACTCTAAAAATCAGACGAATTTGCTGGAGAGATGAACACGAAAATTTAAAATTGATTTAAGGAAATTTATTTCTGTTCACGTGCATTGTCTGTATGTCTGTCTGTAGCTCTGCTGAGTTTTGGTGTGTGCGTCTCTCTCTCTCTCTCTCTCTCTCTCTCTCTCTCTCTCTCTCTCTCTCTCTCTCTCTCTCTCTCTCTCTCAGTCCATATGGAGGGAGAGACGTTTTTGCTGTATCAAGTAATTACGTCATTCGTTTCTGATATCTTATACATTGCATGGATTTTTTTTACTTAATAATAAATAAAAAAAAAATTTAAACATGCTTTTATTGAAATGCACTAAAAAGTAAAAAATAATTTTTTGGGACACACCAGGATTTTCTTACAATTAATCACATGTCTACAAAAATAAAATCCTGGGCTACAAACATGGAAGGAATTGCTATAAAAAAAAAATATATATATATATTTCTTTTCTTGTGGAATTTCCTTCCATGTTTGGGCCCACGCTATTATTTTTGTAGACATGATTAAGATTTTTTTAGCTTTTATTTTATGCTTTTTAGTTTTGACAGAAATTGTAATCGATTTATGATTGTAGTTAACGAAATTGATGTCCGTTTATGGGGGAGGGGAGGGAAGGGGGAAGAGAGGGAGGAGAGAGGGGGAGTAGGAAGTGAGGGGAAGGGTAAGTGGGAGGGGAGGGAGGGGAAGGGAGAGGGGATGGAAGAGGGGGAAGGTGAGGGGAGGAGGGGGAAGAGGAGGGGAGGAGGGGGAGGGGGAAGGGGAGGGGAGGAGGTGAGGAGGAAGGAGAGGGGGACGAGGTAGGGGAGTGGGAAGGTGGAGGGGACGAAAATGGGAAGGGGATGGAGGAGGAAGGGGTAGGGGAAGGGAAGAAGAAGGGAGGAGAAGGTGGCAGGGCAGCGTAAGGGATGTGGGAGGGGAGGGGAGATGGAAGAGGGAAGGGGAGGGGAGGAGGGGAGGAGGAAGGAGAGGGGGACGAGGTAGGGGAGTGGGAAGGTGGAGGGGACGAAAATGGGAAGGGGATGGAGGAGGAAGGGGTAGGGGAAGGGAAGAAGAAGGGAGGAGAAGGTGCAGGGCAGGGTAAGGGATGTGGGAGGGGAGGGAGATGGAAGAGGGAAGGGGAGGGGAGGAGGAAAAGCTAAATTAACACTTGATCGTGTGCTCCAGAAGGGGTTGGGGAGGGTGAGGGTAGGGGATGAGGAGGAAAGGGGAAGGTGGCAGTGGGAGGGGGAAGGCATGGGAAAGGGGATGTGGCAGGGGAGGGCAGGGGGGAAGGGGAAGGGAGGAAGAGGGTAGGGAGGACATTGCTAAATTAACATTTGATCGTGTGGCTCCGGAAGGGGGAGGGGGAAGTGGGGAGGGGAGGAGGAAGGGGGAAGGAAGAGAGAGGGGAGGGGGATGGCGAGGAGAGGTAAAGGAGGAGGGAGATGGAAGAGGGAGGGGGGAGGACGAGGAGACGGCAAAATTAACACTTGATCGTATGCTCCGGAAGGGGGGAGGGGGAAGTGGGAGGGGAGGGGGAAGTGGGAGGGGAGGGGGAAGTGGGAGGGGAGGGGGAAGTGGGAGGGGAGGGGAAGGGGTAGGGGAGGAAGGGGAGGGGATAGAAGAGCGAAGGGGAGGACGCAAATTAAAGCTTGATTATGCACTCCGGAAGGGGAGGGGAAAGTGGGAGGGGAGGAGGAAGGGGGGAGGGGAAAGTGGGAGGGGAGGAGGAAGGGGGAGGGGAAAGTGGGAGGGGAGGAGGAAAGGGAGGGAAAGTGGGAGGGGAGGAGGAAGGGGGAGGGGAAAGTGGGAGGGGAGGGGAAGGGGTAGGGGAGGAAGGGGAGGGGATAGAAGAGCGAAGGGGAGGACGCAAATTAAAGCTTGATTATGCACTCCGGAAGGGGGAGGGGAAAGTGGGAGGGGAGGAGGAAGGGGGAGGGGAAAGTGGGAGGGGAGGAGGAAGGGGGAGGGGAAAGTGGGAGGGGAGGAGGAAGGGGGGAGGGGAAAGTGGGAGGGGAGGAGGAAGGGGGGAGGGGAAAGTGGGAGGGGAGGAGGAAGGGGGAGGGGAAAGTGGGAGGGGAGGAGGAAGGGGGAGGGGAAAGTGGGAGGGGAGGAGGAAGGGGGAGGGGAAAGTGGGAGGGGAGGAGGAAGGGGGAGGGGATGGAATAGGAAAGAGGACACAACTAATCAACACTTGATCGTTCGAAAGAGGGAGGGGGATGGAGGAGGGAAGGGGAGGACACAACTAAGCACTACATTGTATACTCGAGAAGGGGGAGGGGGATGGGGAGGGGAGGGAAAGGAGGAGGGAGATGGGAGATGGAAGGGGAGCGGAAGACACAGCTAAATTAACACCTGATATGTGCTTTTGAAAGGGGAGGGGGTAGGGAAGGGAGGGGAAGGGTGTGGGAAGGGGATGGAAGAAGTAAGGGGGAGGGGATGGAAGAGGTAAGGGGAGGGGATGGAAAAGGGAATGGAGAGGGGAAGGGGAGGACACAGCTAATTAACACTTGATCGTGAGCTTCGGAAGGGGGAGGGGGATAGAAGAGGGGAGGGGAGGACACATCTAAACTAACGTTTGATCGTATGCTCCAGAAGGGGGAGGGGAAGGGAGAGGGGAAGGGGAGGACACAGCTAATTAACACTTGATCGTATGGAAGGGGAGGGGGATGGAAGAGAGAAGGGGAAGGGAGGACACATCCAAAGTAACGCTTGATCGCATGCTCCAGAAGTGGGAGGGGGAGGGGAAAAGGGAGGGGGATGGAAGAAGGGGAAGGGGAGGGGGGTAAGGGGGGGAGGGGAGGGGAGGGGAAGAGGGAGGGAGATGGAAGAGTGAAGGGTAAGGGAGGGGAAGGGGGAGCGGGAGGGAAAAGGAAGACATCTAAATTAACACTTGATTGTATGCTACGGAAGGGGGAGGGAGGAGGGGAGGGGAGAAGGGAGGGAGGGAAGGGGAGGGAAGAGGGAAGAAGAGGGAAGGGGGAAGGACACAGCTAAATTAACACTCGACCGTGTGCTCCGGGAGGGGGAGGGGGAGGGAAGAGGGAAGAGGAACGAAGGGAACAGGTCCACAATTGAGTTACAAGACTTGAGGACAAACAGATATACAGACAGAGACACAGACAGACAGACAGACAGTCACAGAAACCAACTTAAACAAAACCAAGTAAAAACAAAACTATAACAAGAATTCACATAAATTCACAATTAATAAAAGTATATATTATGGTATATTTTCAGGTCAAAAGCTTCGTACTGTCATAGGCCTATATGTCATATCTAGAAAAGTCTGTCTGTTTGTCTGTCATTTGTCTGCATAACGTGTGTCTGTTCACGCTCTCAGTCACATATATTTATTCCTACGCAATAACTTGAATCTTTCCAGAAAAGCTAGGCCTATTTTAGCATCCATTTTTCATACGCTTCCTCCTTTATGGATTCTGATCCTGCAGAAGTAGCTGTAGGTGGTGGCCTTATGCCAGCAACCTTTGTGGGTATAAAGGAGCCTCCCGGAAAGAATAAATATATAAATAAATAAAAATTAAATAGAGTCTAAAGATTCCCATATAAAGCTTTTCGTAGAAATGAGAGCAAAGGTATATTTATGACTCGGTCTAAAACGAACTTGGAATGGCAAAGCCATAATAAAGCTACTTAAACTTACTAAAGCGTCTCTGTGAGAGAGAGAGAGAGAGAGAGAGAGAGAGAGAGAGAGAGAGAGAGAGAGAGAGAGAGAGAGAGAGAGAGAGAGAGATTTTTTTAGCTTTTATTTTATGCTTTTTAGTTTTGACAGAAACTGTAACCGATTTGTGACTGTAGTCAATCAAATTGTTGTCCGTTTACGGGGGAGGGGGAAGGGAAGGGGGAAGAGAGGGAGGAGAGAGGGGGAGTAGGAAGGTGAGGGGAAGGGTAAATGGGGAGGGAGGGGAGGGGGAAGGGAGAGGGGGATGGAAGAGGGGGAGGGGGAAGGGAGAGGGGGATTGAAGAGGGGGAGGAGGGAGGAGGTATTGGAGTGGGAAGGGGAGGGGGAGGAAAATTGGAACGGGAGAGGGGAATGGGGTGGAGGAAGGGAAAGGGAGGGGAGGGGGAGGAAAATTGGAAGGGGAGAGGGGAATGGGAGGGGAGGGAGAGGAAAGAGGAAGGGAGGGGAAGGTGGCAGGGAAGGGTATGGGAAGTGGGAGGGGAGGGGGAAGTGGAGGGGGATGGAAGAGGGGAGGGGAGGGAAGGACAGCTAAATTAACACTTGATCGTTGCTCCAGAAGGGGGAGGGAAGGGGGAAGTGGGAGGGGAGGGGAAAGGGGAGGGAAGGGCATAGCAAAATTTACATTTGATCGCAAGCTCCTGAAGGGGCAGGGGGGAGGGGAGGGGGGATGGGCAGGGAAGGGGGAGGGAAGGGAAGGGGAGGGGGAGGGAAGGGGAAGGAAGGGGAAGGGGATGGGAGGGAAGGGAGGACGCAACTAAATTAACGCTTGATCGTATGCTCCGAAAGGGGAGGGGGAAGTGGGACGGGATGGGAGGAGGAAGGGGGAGGGGATGGAAGAGTTAAGGGGACACAGCAAAATTAAAACTTCATCGTATGCTCCGGAAGGGGGAGGGGGAAGTGGGGAGGGAGGAGGAAGGGGAGGGGATGGAAGAAGTAAGGGGAGGGGGAGGGAAGAGGGAGGGGGAGGGGAGGACACAAGTAAATTAACACTATTATAGATTGTATACTCGAGAAGGGGGAGTTATAACAGTTGATCGTTGCTCCAGAAGGGGGAGGGGAGGGGAGGGTGAGGGTAGGGAGATAAGGGAGAGGGGGGAGGGGAGGGGGTGGAAGAAAGAAGGGGAGGCGAAGGAGAGCTAAATTAACGCTTGATCGTATGCTCCAGAAGGGTGAGTGGGAGGGGAGGGGAAGAGGGAGGGGGTGGAAGAGTGAAGGGTAAGGGAAGGGAAGAGGGGAGGAGAGGGGGAAGGACACAGCTAAATTAACACTCGATTGTGTGCTCCGGGAGAGTGAGTGGGAGGGGGAGGGGGAGGGGATGGAAGAGGGAAGGGGGACGAAGGGAACAGGTCGACGATTGAGTTACAAGACTTGAGGACAGACAGAGACACAGACAGACACAGAAACCAACTTAAATAAAACCAAGTAAAAACATAAAACGATACAAAGAATTCACATAAACTTACAATCAATAAAAGTATATATTATATTTTCAGGTCAAAAGCTTCGTACTGTCATGGGCCTATAATTATGTCATATCTAGAAAAGTCTGTCTGTTTGTCTGTCATTTGTATGCATAACTTGTGTCTGTGTGTGTCTGTGCGTGTTTGTTTGTGTCTGTTCATGCTGTCTGCCATATATATTCTTTCCTACGCAATAACTTGAATCCTTCCAGAAACTCTAAGCCTATTTTAGCATCCATTTTTTATACCCTTCCTCCCTTATAGATTCTGACCCTGTAGAAGTAGCTGCAGGTGGTGGCCTTATGCCAGCGACCTCTGTGGGTATAAAGGAGCCTCCCGGAAAGAATAAATATAAAATGGAGTCTAAAGATTCCCATATAAAGCTTTTCGTAGAAATGACACCAAAGGTATATTTATGACTCGGTCTAAAACGAACTTGGAATAGCAAAGCCATAATAAAGCTACTTAAACTTACTAAAGCGTAAGAGAGAGAGAGAGAGAGAGAGAGAGAGAGAGAGAGAGAGAGAGAGAGAGAGAGAGAGAGAGAAATTTTTTTAGCTTTTGTTTTATGCTTTTTAGTTTTGACAGAAAAAGTAACCAATTTATGATTGTAGTCAATGAAATTGATGTCCGTTTACGGGGGAGTGGGAGGGTAGGGGGAAGAGAGGGAGGAGAGAGGGGGAGTAGGAAGGTGGCAGGGAAGGGTATGGTAATTGGGAGGGGAGGGGGAAGTGGAGGGGGATGGAAGAGGGAAGGAGGAGGAGGAGGAGGAGGGGAGGGTAGGGTGATAAGGGAGAGGGGGGAGGGAGAGGGTAGGGGATGAGGGAGGGAAGGGGGAGGACACAGCTAAATTAACACTTGATCGTGTGCTCCGGAAGGGGGAGGGGAGGGGAGAGGGTAGGGGATGAGGGAGGGAAGGGGGAGGACACAGCTAAATTAACACTTGATCGTGTGCTCCGGAAGGGGGAGGGGAGGGAAGAGAGAAGGGGAGGGGGACGGGGAGGGAGATGGAAGAGGGGAGGGGAGGACACATCTAAAGTAACGCTTGATCGTATGCCCCAGAAAGGTGAGTGGGAGGGGGATGGAAGAGAGAAGGGTAGGGGAAGGGGGGAGTGGGAGAGGGTATGGGGATAAGGGAGAAGGGGAGGGGAGTGGGATGGAAGAGGGAAGGACACATCTAAATTAACACTCGAGCGTGTGCTCCCGGAGGGGGAGGGAGAGGGAAGAGGGAAGGGGAACGAAGGTTACAGGTCCACAATTGAGTTACAAGACTTGATGACAGACACAGACATACAGACAGACAGACACAGAAACCAACTTAAATAAAACCAAGTAAAAATATAAAACTATAAAAAAAATCACAAACTTACAATTAATAAAAGTATATATTATATTTTCAGGTCAAAAGCTTCGTACTATCATAGACCTATATGGCATATCTAGAAAAGTCTGTCTGTTTGTCTGTCATTTGTCTGCATAACTTGTGTCTGTGTCTGTCTGTCGTGTCTGTCTGTGTCTGTTCACGCTCTAAGTCATTTTTTTCCTACGCCATAACTTGAATCCTTCCAGAAAACCCTAGGCCTATTTTAGCATCCATTTTCATACGCTTCCTCCCTTATAGATTCTGATGATCCTGTAGAAGTAGCTGTAGGTGGTGGCCTTATGCCAGCAACCTTTGTGGGTATAAAGGAGCCTCCCGGAAAGAATAAATATATAAATAAATAAATATTAAGTGGAGTCTAAAGATTCCCATATAAAGCTTTTTCGTAGAAATGATATAGCAAAGGTATATACGAAACTCCCCCACCCCCAATCTCTCTCTCTCTCTGACAAGATTTCCATCCGATTTCGGTCGTTTAATTTAAATCATCTGCAGTCCACTCCAGGCTCTCTCTCTCTCTCCCCCTCTCTCTCTCTTGCGAATGAAACAAAGACAAAATGCTGGCGATAACATAAAAAAAATAGTGTATATGGTGAGGGCAGAGAGTTAGGAGACTGAAATGTATCCCAAGAGATATACGCAGGATGCGGGGGAGGGGGGGAGGCCAGTTGACAAGGACGTGCCCCTGGGCAGCAAGATTGGCAAACACAGCACCCCCACCTCCACCCTACAAAGGTCTCCTGCCCAAACGCAGTATATACTCGAATTATGAAAAACAAGGCGTGTGGCCGAATGCCTTCAACAGTC
>JANJGK010002820.1:45000-109993 GCA_039081455.1 Macrobrachium rosenbergii | reverse complement strand
TTTATAACTGAATGAATTGATTACAAGGAAATATTTCTGTATTTTTTGTAATATATCTTGATTCATTTGATCTGAAGTTGAAAAATTTTAATGTGTGCTCAATTAGACTTGAAGAGTTTCATAGTACTGTATTGATTTGTGATGAGAATGGAGTAAGTCACTTTTAAAATACAGGGTACGGCATAAGCAACGCCCTTTGTTTAAGTGGAACAAAATTAAAGCCTTTTTGATTATCCTTTATTTTTTCGAACATGAATGTATTGCCTCAGGTTAATAGATTAATATAATATATTAACAAAATTAATATATTGCTTATTCGGTTTAATAATGTTCATACAAATGAAATTAAACCAAATTTAAGAAAAAAAAGTTACAAAAGATTTAAAGTTTTAGAATTTAGTCATTTATTTGAGAGGTTCAATATGTTCCCCTTCATGTTCCATACAATTCTGAACTGTACCAGCAACACTTTTACAAACTTTTTGACACATTTCAATGGTAATTTCATGAAATTTATCTGAAATTGCATTCTTTAATTCTGGAATTGTTTTCTTCTTAAGATTGTAAACCTGATCTTTCAATACACCCCACAAAAAAAAAGTCCAGTGGTGTTAGGTCTGGTGAACGTGATGGCCATTCAATTGGTCCTCTTCGTCCTATCCATCTACCTTCAGAATTTTCATTTAACCATTCCCTAACTCTTATCCCATAATGGGGAGGTGCTCCATCCTGTTGAAAATAAATATCATTTTGATTTTCAACTCTTGGCCAAAATTCTGTTTGTAGCATATGCAAATAATTATCTTGATTCACAGCACTTTCAAAGAATATCGGCCCTATTAATCCCATGCAAGAAATGGCAGCCCAAACTGTTACTCCTGGTAAATTAATATCCTTTTCCAAGATGACATGAGGATTATCATTGCTCCAATACACAATTATGGTGATTGATATGTCCATTTGACTTAAAGGTTGCTTCATCTGACCACCATATCTTGTCAAGGAAGGTTGCATCTTCATTAACTTTAGTCATAAAGATTTCACAAAATTGCAATTGCGTATCTTGATCTCCATCATGCAAACTTTGAAGCACGTGGAATATAAGGTCTCATCTTTAGCTTCTTCAACATTCTGCGAACACTCCTATCACTAATTGCTAACTCTGCAGAAAGACGCCTACTGAATTTTTTAAGAGAACACAGCAATGATTCTTGTATTTCATTGGACTTTTCTAAGCTTGTTGCAACAACTGGCCTACCCACTCTTTGAGCATCACTTACACTTCCTGTGGATTCAAATTTTCTAATCAAGCTTGTGATATTTCAGCTTTGCACCGTTGGGATGTTAAATTCAGCTGATAACAATCTTGTGGTTTCAGCACCATTTTTATTGTTTTGATAGTACAATTGAATTGCTTTTACTCTCTGTTCCTTTGCTAAGCTCATTGTTGTAAAAAATATCTGAAAAAATGAAGATTTAGCAAATTAATTAAAGAAAATATTCATTATAAGATATAAAATTAAAAAGGGCTTTACTTATGCCGCACCCTGTATATTTATGACATTGCATCTGTTGAAACTCTGAAAAGCACAAAGAGTGTGAATGTATATGTCATTAATTTTAAAGACTTTTTCAGTTTATAATTGTACCATTGTCCCATTTAGGAAAGGAAGAGTTTTGGGACATTTTCTTATGCTACCAAAAGCTTTCTAGAAGGGAACTCTGTATCACCTGATACGTGTCCAAGTTTTTTGCACGTCTTGTGCAACTGACCAAGGACGAGTGAACACGCAAATGGTTGCAGCATTTCACCAAGAATTGGTGCAGCAACCTTTGTGTTTTATTAAAGTTGTCTGTGCATTTATTGTTACTTCCTGCTAATCTGTGTTGATCAAAAGGTTTTGGCAAAATGGCCATTATCTGAAATGGAATCGTGACGGTCCCAGTATAAAAATGAAGGGATCCCCCAGCAAAGTTTGGGGGTTGTTACCTAGGACTAATATTTCTTGGGGGTCATTATCTTTATGATATTTACAGTCTTTTGTTTATGTTTTGACGGTCATCGCCACTGGGCTTTTACTTGCATTTGTGTTGGTAAATCCTGTCTAGATCTATCTTCTCTGGCATGAGGGATTTAATATTGTAGTCTAGGTACCTTTCTCTCGGTCCTGACGGATTTATTAGATACTTAATCCTTGGTAAATCCATTATGGATTTCAGTCCGTCTTGCATAAACAACCTGGAAGCCCCTACATTGTTAAAACCAGTTTAAAGGTGGCCAAAGTCTGCCTGAAATAAGTTTAATCTTCTAACTCCTATGTAAATCCATTAAAGATTTCATTCAGAATTGTATAAACAGTCTGGGTTTCTTGTTTTGTTAAATCCAGTTTGAAAGTGACCAACATCTAGCAGAAATAAGCTTCCATTTTTATGTTTTCGGTGTGACCAGCTACTCACAAATCTTTACTGGGACATACCCCACTTTGTGTTAATTTTCCCAATTTCTTAGGAACCTCTCAGTAAAACTCTTTATCCTTACTTATTCTGGTATCCATTTTTATTCTGTGGGAGGTCGGAAGTCAGTGGATCAAGCCATTTCTGCAGTGTTTGTTATGGATGATGTAAAATTAGACTTACAGGTGTAGATGCTGAGTGCAAGTTGTGATTCAGGCATCAGCTGATGAGATAGGTCTGTTGTTATAGTTCCTGTTGTAGGGAAATTCTGTTCCCTGTTTGTTTTTTTTTTTTGTTTTTTTACCAGATTTAAGTTTTCCCTGTTTAAAGAGGTTGTTTTGCCACAGTCTCTTTGTAAATAAGAGTGACATTGCTTCTAATGCAAGTTAATAAGGTGTTACTCTTGTTCATGATCCAATACAGTTGCCAAGACTGTTTTATTCAGTTATAATTAAGTACTGGCTCATTTTGGTCAATTTTCCTTTAGTTTCTTATGTGTTCTTTTTTTTTTTTTTTTTTACAAGGAAAGCATTTATTGCAAGAACTTCAAATTTCTCCAGAGGAAAGGTCTTGCTCTGAATAGGGCTTCATAAAATTTCTGTATACGTAACAGTTCCTCTATATGATTTCCAAATTGTTTGCGCTTCTTTGTTAAAGTTTCATTGGTGTTTGATGCTCCATTTGGTGGGTAAATGTCTTATCCTGTCATTTTTGTGGGTGGTACGTGAATGAACTTAGTTTTTCAATAGTAAATTTGGGTTCATGAAAGACTGAACTTTGGTCAGTACTATTAGCTAACCTAGTCTTGTCACCAGAATGAGCATTGACTCTGTTCCTTGAACAGTATGTATTTTCTGACTTTTTTCAATTCTTTCAGGTGTCCAAATTCGTGATGGAATAGGGAAAAAGGGGTGTTTGTGTGGAGGAAGAATTTAATAACAATCTGATGCCCATTTTCTTAGTGAGAAAGTTTTTCAGCATTGAATTCCAAGCAAAATTTCATGTGTGAGGAATAGGATGGAGACTCATCTGCATAATTAGACAGTGATGTATTTGACAGAAATGTCTGTTTTTATATATATTTAGTCAGGAATTGGCACAATTAGCAGGAAGAATTCTAGTCAGAGAGAAGTTTTGAACAATTACGTGTCAACTTCAGTCTTGGGTCCCCATTTTAGTGACTAAAATATCGTCTCATAATTGTGGGATGGTATAATTCTCCTATTTGTGTCCTTCAAAGGCATTTTTATGGTTTGGTTAATTTAAATTCTGTGGAGCTCAGTCATAAGTCTGCAGGCTCAGATAGAATGGTTCTTATCTGTGGGGGAGTAGGTGAAGATTTTAGGCCCATGTTCTGCGAAAATATGCCTTCTGCTTTCTTGTAAATGTGCAATAGTAAGTATTTACTTGCATTAATAGAATCCATATTTGCTGACGAATTTGTTCTTGCATTATTTGAGCCATATCTTTCTTCAAATATACTGGTGTGTCAGAGTCTTTGAAGGATTAAAATTAAATATTAAGGACAACCAAAGACTGAAAATGGCCATTTGCACAAAGAAAAACAATTAAAAAGGGCGATTTGTTTTATATTTTTAAACCTTTTGATTCACAGAACATGCAGGAAACAACTGTACAACGCACAGACGTTTTAATTCAATGCGAAGGTCAGGTTAGTGTCCCCCAAGGAGAGGTATTTGAATGGTACTTGTGGCATCTAAGGTGACCTTGATACCATTCGTATATCCTTCAGAAACCTACACCTTGAGAGGCCCACTTCCTGTGCCAGCTCGTCAATGCCAGGGGAATGTGACAGCAGTCCGATCGGACACCTGTTGGCTGTGGTGAGGCTTTAAGGTGTCAGGGTAATACCCTAACATAGATGGCATCCCCTTTTCTGAAGTCTCCTGCTCAATATAGAAGCATGGCATGAATTTTTTAACTTTCAGACGTGTGTTTGGTCTCAACTGCTCTCTAGAGAGAGTTTGGTAACTTGGTAACCTGGTATAATAAAATGAGCTTGAAATAAAGACTCTTGCCGACAATGGTGACTTGGGACGTTTAAATAAACTGAGAACTGTCTGATTACTATGATGTTTCATTCACATTTAAAGTACTCTTTCGAAAATGTCAGCTGGTGTCATTTTGCAATTTTCCTTCAATAAATGACCACATTCAGAAGCTTCTGCTTCAAATGTGGGTCGTAACTAGTCATTACTGGGCCTAAAGATTGTAATAAGTGGCTTTCAAATGTTTCTGCTGGTGTAATGATATTAAATAGGGCTGAGGTTTACTACTGCGTAAATGCACACACTTAAATTAGGTCATATTCAGGTCAAATTAAAGAGATACATATATACTTTAAAAGCTTTGAAATACTCTTGTGATCAAAATGTTTAACGTAAACAGAGGGAAGCATTTGCTGGATCCTGGAGGCTGTATTTGAAATATTCCTGCATTCTTTGGTGAATTTTGCATCACTGTAGATTGCACGTCACTCAGTTTACCCAAATTGTCTCTCTCAAAGGAGTGTGAAAGACCTGTGGCTAATTCTAGAGCTTTCTAAATATTCTGTCTTCATGAACTGGACTTTCAGTCTAGGCCTGTGCATAGCATTATAGAAATTGGGTTATATAACAAAACTAGAATGACTCTTGACATTGTGTAAAAGCTTCTTATAAAGAGGGAACCTTTTGGTTTAATGGTGTTATTTATTAAGGACTCTATTAATATAGTAAAAAACTCAGTGTTCACATAAAGTAGACCTATTTGTAGACGTCATAATGTGAAGTAGGAAGCATTTTGATTGTTCTTCAAAGGGATTACGAAACTCAATGGCCAAAACTGGTCTTAGGTCACTGAAACAAGTTCAGTCTTCATTCCATTTTTTACTTGAAGCAGTCACTTACGAGGTAGATTTGCTCTCTAGTTAGTTAAGTAGAACCTGGAAAAAAGGAGGACCTCTGGTCAAGTCACAAATGCATAAAGTTAAATAAAGAATAGATATAAATATGGAATTACAAATGCGGTAGGTTATAGGGGGAAGGAACTTGTCAGTAAATAAAACATGACTTTGAAAGCATTAAATCCATAAAATATTTTAAATATCTTAATTATTAATTAATAATTAATTTTTTAAAGTTAAATAAAGAATAAACATCATAAACAAAGAATTACAAGTCAAAATTATGTTTTTTCATCATTGAATGTAAGCAGATAGCAGGAGGAGACTGTCATTGTGATTGTATTTCGCGACAGCCAACGAAAAATGCCTTTTAAAGAATTAAATCCAAGATATTATATTTTAAAAAGTTAATATATTAAATAATAATAATTTTCTAAAAGTTAAATAAAGGATAAACATTATAAACAGAATTACGAAAGTGAAAGTGACATTTCTTCATGACTGAACGACTCCAACAGAATCAGCCATGAGGAGACTGTCAGTGTGATTGTAATTCGCGACAGCAAACGAAAAACGCCTTTTAAAGCATAAAATCCATGAAAATATATTTTTAAAACTTAATATATCATATAATAATCAAATTCTAAACGTTAAATAAGGAATAAACATCAAAAATAAAGAAATAGAAAAGTAAAAGCGACGTTTTGGCGTCACCGAACGCCTTCGGGGAAGCTGAGCCCCGCCCGCCTTTCCCGCCAAAATGAAAATCAACAACATGGCTGGAAGAACGACCTTGTCGATCTATATATCGCCCGATGACGCCTCCGACGTGAGTCATAACCATTAAATTCCTTTCCCAAAATGTAGTTTGTAACAGCAAGAAGCTGTTGGGTGAATAATGCTGCGATGCATCGCTGTTAAGTGCTGTGAAACAGCGGAGATATGTGAGGGCTCTTTTGCCAGCCCAATGTAAACAAACGAAAATGGCGCCAATCTAATGATTCGCTTATTTTAGGTCATAATTCGTCAACGAGGCTTAATTAACCTTCAGATATGTCGGGATTAATTAGATTTCATCTTTGGACACATTTGTATCGCCCAAAATTTGGTTTAAATTGGTCAACTCTTAAATGAAGGGAAACCTTAACCTGCCTCTTGAGGGCAGCTGCCTTAGGGTAATTGGCTGTGGTATAATTATTGAATTAATGGAGTAATATACACCCTGTGAGTATATTGACGCATATTTGTTCGTTTGGGACTGGTTTTTGACCTGTGTGAGTGGGTATTTGCCTGAAATTTGAGAGTGGCCTAAGAGGTGTCAGCCTTATTAAGGTTATTTCTGGTTTCCATTAAGGAATATACAATCAAATATACACTTTAATATACATTATGTAAGTGTATTTATCGATTTCGAACCTTTGTTTTTACCTGTGAGTGAATATTTGCTTGAAGTTTGGGAGGGGCCTCGGCCACCTCTGGACCCCAGACTTGAAGAGTCGGCCTTATTAAGGCTATTTCTGGTTTCCTTTAAGTAATATACACTAATATACATCATGCAAGTGTATTGGTCCATTTAAAACCCTTTATTTTGACTGGAGTGGATATTTTCTTAAAATTTGGGAGGGGCCACTTTTGGACCCCAGACTAGAAGAGTCGGCCTTATTAAGGCTATTTCTGGCTTTCCTTAATTAATATGCACTTTAATATACACTAATATACATCATGCAAGTGTATTGATCCATTTAAAGCCTTTTCTTTTGACTGGAGTGGATATTTCCTTAAAATTTGGGAGGGGCCACTTTTGGACCCCAGACTAGGCTTTTACAGTAACTACACCGGTAATTCTAAGCTGGCTGCCCGCGGTGAGCTAGACTATGGCAATTGACGTTTTCCTATGTTATTTTACTTCCTTTAGAGGAATTTAAAGTAATATTTTGTCGGCCGGCTGTAACTAAGCTGTCATTGACCTTTGAAGACTACATGACTTGTATTACCTAACGCGGGGTAGGTCTAAGCCGGCATTCCGCGGCAAGCCCCCCCCCCCCACCTCCATAGCTAATACGGCAAAATTGTAACCAGTAAACCCCCCTAAAAATACCAACCTAACGTACCCTAGAGGTGTTTACTGGTTACAATTTTGCCCTATTAGTTATGGAGGGGAGGTGGGGGGGGCTTGTTGCGGAATGCCGGCTTAGACCTACCCCGCGTTAGGTACTTAAGTCGTGTAGTCTTCAAAGGTCAATTACGGTATATTTACAGCCGGCCGACAAAATATGACTTTAAATTCTTGTAAAGGAAGTAAAATAACATAGAAAAACGCCAATTGCCACAGTCTAGCTCACCGCGGACAGCCGGCTTAGAATTACCACTACACCAACCTAACCTGACCTAGTAGGCTGCGTTGCTTTGGCTGAGGGGTCTTGGCCCCCCCTTGAACCCCCCCTTTGCTTAAAACGTAAATTTTAGGTCTCGACACAACTAACCGAACCTAGTAGGCTGCGTTACCTTGTCCGAGGGAGCTTGGACCCCCCTTTGCTAATCATTAAGTTTATTTGTGTATTTGGGAATGTTATATATATGTTAATATGCTTTTTGGATGTAAATTCACTCATTGGCAACCTCTTCTTGCCCCGTGGAGGGAGATTTGCGCGCGGTATCCCGGCCTAACCTGTAGTAGGCAGTTGCAGATATAAGGTCAGGCGGTTTTTAGCCGAGGAATTTGGTTATTAAACATTTAAGAAAGCGTTAGACTCTTAAATAAGGATTTTGTGGTCGATTCACCCTCTGGGGTGTCCGTTTTTGGCCGTTTTGAGTTAGACGTTAATGGCCGAGAATCCCGACGTCCATTTCCGAGACTTGACTGATGCCTAGTTTTTGTCCTGATTTATGAAATTCATTTAAATTGCTATAATTAAATGAGGTATAGTGGCTTAACCCAATGCAGTCCTTCAGGTATAAGGACCAAGTGCCCCAAGGTTAGGTGCTTCTTGGTCGAGACGCAAATGTGTTGGCTTGGATTGACATTCCCTGGGTTAGGTTAAGTGACGGTCCAGGTTGGGATGAAGCCCAGCACAGGGCTTAGGTTAGATAAGGTCTTTTCCTCTGCTTTGCGGCTTTTGCTGTCCTTGGGTCAGGCTGGAAAGCCTGCTTTCTGGACTGTTGCGGCATAAGGCCTCTTTGCTCAGACTTGAAAAACCAAAAGTGACTTTGCGAGTTTGGTCCTTAAAATGTTCTTTATGTAAGCCCCATTATTTGGCAGTGGGCATTTTGCCTGTTGTGCTATTACGGCGACGTCGGCTGGTAATCGCCGCATCTGAGTAATCTGTAAGGCTGTTTATGAAATGTGAATTGGTTAGGATATAATATTGACGAAAAGATGTGGTGTTTTGAGCCTTTACTTATGCAAATCCACGACTCTACAGTCATTTAGATGTGAATACTGAAAATATCTCTTCTCATTTGACAGTTGATGTGTATGAAATACAAAAGCTGTTACATAGAGGTTTTATTGTCTCACTAATGTTTAGTTTTGGCTGTTGCAAAATGTAATTTGAGGCAATGAGAATATAAACCCTTGATTTTTACATAGGAATATTCCCAACACGAGCTGGAAACAGTTGTTGAAGCTTGGTTGAAGTTAAATGGCCGCTTGCCTTGCATGTTGAAGTGTTTTACTTAAATATTTCTGTTGTTGATGAATGTTACTGGTTATATTTGTGTAGATTCTCATCTTTCGCGTTCATTTTGCAGGTTCAAAATCCATTGTGCAAATTACGAGGGAGGTGATGAAATTGACGGTGACACCAGGTATCGGCGCTCCTGAATGTTCTGGTTCCAAATGGTAAGTCAGTGAAGCCTTTTCAAATGTTGCTGTATGTGTCTCCGTCACAAAATTTCAATTTGGTGAATCTCGGTGGATGAAAGCACTTATTTGAACTGGGTGTTTATCGTAAAGTAACTGGCACCTTTGGGTATCTGTCTGAACGGCGTATTTGTATTGGTTAAGATAGTGTGTGTTTGTGTTTTATATATCCCCTTATGCTGTGAATCCTCACGTCTTGTTCTTTTTGCAAGTCCCCAGTTCTGTTGCAGGGAAGGGGACAAACTCCAGTCTCCCTTTTTTGAAGATTCCACTTGAAGAAGTCCAAAATGGTGGAAAGCGTCAAGTGTAATGCATAATGTGAACCCATTACTTAATTAATGCCTGTAATTTGTGCTCTTGTTTAGATGCACATGGTATGTCAGCTGCAGCCATCAATAGTTCTTCTGTCATAACTTCAGTTACAATTCTCACTCCAGTTTGAGAAGCACTGTCATTCACAAGACAGTTCTTGTAACTTTGCCCTTCAGATGAATCAGAAATTGTGTTTTGTGTTGGAACAGCTCTGAACATTCTTTCTGTGGACCTATGAAGAGGCATTTGAAAGATATGTCATCATTGTGAACTGTATGAAACAGTTTATAATCAATAAAAATGAGAATATCTGAAGGTGAGGAGTGTGCAGTTCACTTGGGTCAGGCTATGAGTAGAGCCGAGTCCTTTTTTGAGTGAAACCTCCTGTGATATTTTGTTTCATATTGCCATTTGATTTCTACTTGTTTCCATAATCACTCTAAGCTGTAAAGTGCCGTTGACCATCTTCCAGCCTATTTAACGTCTGTACTTTTTAATCCTTTGATACTTTTAATATTTGTGGCTACGATTTATTGTCCATAGAAGAGCACATGTTCACTTACGTATATTTGCAGGTCTAAATTTGACTTTGAAGATCCACCCAGATATGTGGACCCCTCTAGACATTGGACCAGAAATCGTCCAGGCGGTTTACAGTCGATTCAGATGTGAAGATCTCACTGTAAGTATTGTGTTCGGTTGTGTTCGTGACTTGATCCTGTTGTGAACGGAAGCTGTGGTGTTCCCTTAGTGTTCTGTTTCTGCCTGGTTTTAAAAATGAGGAGGCTAGGTAGGAGAATTTTATGTAGATTAACAGATACAAAAACTTATGAATGATGTATTTATACATGAAGAGGGTGATTCAAAATGTTATTGAAGATGTAAAATATACAATATATTGCTTATGTATGTTTGAAGTTGAACAACTTCGTGTGTAGAACATAGTTTTACTTGTCTGAATTATTTCTACAAGTTCTTGGAAGGTAAATGAAGATATTACTGAAAATGTAATATTACAATATATTAATTTGCTTATGCTCGTTTGAATTTGAACAACTTGTTGTTTAGAATTGAAGAAAATGGTTAGATAATGTTTCAGAGCTTTTCCCTGTCTGAATTATTAGTGATTGTTTGTAATGCCATTACTAAAATCTTTATTTTTTTGCAGATTTTGGCATATGTGCAAAGTTTATAGTTTACCCAAAGCACTGAAGAATCGTTACTTAAATTCTGGACCAAGGAACACTAGCTCATTCCGGCACAAGGCCAGAGTCATCAAACATCCGAGACACATCGAATATGCTTCCCATCACATCTGCAGTTGTGGAGAAAATTTTGATAAAACTGTTTCTTTTTGCTGCTAACCAGCACTATGTAATGACTTCAATACCTGACTATCTTATAATGAGGGGTAAATGATAAAAAAGTATCACTTTGAAAATGGCAGCATATAAAAAATAGTCATCATTATATAGCTAATAACTACTGTGCAGGAGGGTGTTAAGTTGATATATTTATTTGTTATATATAATATAAATGTCTAAAATTGGAGTAATACTTCATTTTATGATGTTTTCAGTTAGCCTTCGAAAAATGCTTCATTGTACAGATGATTTTTTCCCCTTCTTGGTGACCCTGTAAGAAACAACTGTTTATAGGTTGTAGGTTATAGGTTATTGGCTCATACCCCTATAGTTCAAAACCCTGTTTGGGGAACTTTTTGTACAAGAATTATGAACAGGAGACTGTGAATGAAAGTGCACGTATTCTTTAGATAGAACAGTAATGATCAGAAATTGGAAGTTGGTGTTATCAGGTAATTGAACAGGAGTAGTGTCTCTGAGGTACTTGTATAATGCTTGTGCAATGAAGATTGTGCTGAACATGTTGTATACATGTGTGAAATGCTGTGGAATATTTGAATGGAAGAAATAGTGTGATTGTATTTGGAGCTTTTGTAAAAATGTCATTTTTTTTCAAGAATTCTATAAATGTTACGCTATGATGATTTTAAGTTTTGAAAAGAATTTTATGTGTTGTGCTTTTGAATGAAATTATTTGTTAAGTAATTGTGATAGTTTTAAACTGATTAGATAGTTGTTACATTTTATGGTTAAATCATTTGTTAAATAATTTGAGTAATTTGAAGTTGCACAGATGCCAGTGAGCGTCTTCACCTAATGGAATACAAGGAGTATAATTATTCTTGCATAAAATATGTCAGAGAGGTACAGGTATCTCCTGTAGGCAGTATGACGTACGATTTCATAAACAGGACATTGTACAGGTGCCATTGAGCTTATTCGCATAATGGACCACAAAAAAAGTATAATAATTTTTGCATGATTTGTGTGCCTTAATTTACAGGCATTTCCTATAGACTGTAAAATATATGCTTTTATAAACAAGATAATTAACAGCACAAAACTAACAGAATATTCGTATATATATAATATATATATTATTGGACATTTCACAGAGGTGTCCTGTATGTAATTTGGTTGTTGTTAAAGAGAACTTTTTATGTCTTAAGTCTTAAGTTAGCTTTGCTCTGTCATTGGAAATTCCTATTGACATCAAATGGTCTTCCATATTTAATTCTTGAGAAAAAATTCTTTTGAAGTTGCAAATTATCAAGGAAGGCTTAGCATGGGACTTTGTGTTGATACAGTAATACAATGAGTTAAGATCTATAACTGTTAGACATTTTTAGATATATATTTTTGCTTGAATTTTTTTGATAGAAATTTAGTATATAATATACAGAATACAGTACAAACTATTGGTTAATTAAAATTAAGTTAGGATTATGGAGGTGTTTTTAGATATTTGATATATTTTTACTTGAATTTTTAATAGAAATTTAGGTATATAGAAAAACATTTAATTCGTAATTTAAATCCTGGAGTTTGATCAAAGTGATACAATTTAGTTAAGGGGTTAATATATCAAAGCATTGATATATCAGTTTTTAAGAAAATTCAAAAGCAAGGGAAATTTTTTATCATTTGAAGACTTACACCATATTGTCAGAAGTTCTCTTCCAGACATAGGTTAGGTGAACTGGAAATATTGAAATGAATAAAGGCCTGTGTGCCATCACCCAAAGGGGCTGGTCTTGTAAGACTGCCCTGGTGGTCATTGAGTCTCTTAGCCACTGCCCTGTTACCAGAGGCCTTTGGCCTATAGGAGCCATAAAGCCCAGAGTGATAATTGTGGTTTAGTGTCAGTTTTGTCATTGTTAATTGTTTATGACAGCTATTTGGTTGCTGGAAACATTTTGTCACCTGGAACAATCTTCCAGTTGGTTGATATTGACTGGAATAGGGCTACAAAATCATATTCATGAGACTGTAAAGATGGCTGTAGATTAAGACTATGTTTTTTACATTTTTGTGTCTTGCTTGTAGAGTGTTTTGTTACTTAGATTGGTTTGTAATGCTCAAAGGTGTTTTGTCAAGGAACCAAAGATAATTTTGGACACAGGAGAAGATGTAAAACTTGAGTCACAGTTGTAACTTGGCAAGTTGTTAAAACGTTCAAGTCTTGCTTTGCTAATTTTGAGCAAAGTCCTGCTGTTAAGTTGCATAACTCACTAAAGTATGAATTTATTCCAAATATACCTTGTCTGGTAATCATACCTGTATTTATAACTGAATGAATTGATTACAAGGAAATATTTCTGTATTTTTTGTAATATATCTTGATTCATTTGATCTGAAGTTGAAAAATTTTAATGTGTGCTCAATTAGACTTGAAGAGTTTCATAGTACTGTATTGATTTGTGATGAGAATGGAGTAAGTCACTTTTAAAATACAGGGTACGGCATAAGCAACGCCCTTTGTTTAAGTGGAACAAAATTAAAGCCTTTTTGATTATCCTTTATTTTTTCGAACATGAATGTATTGCCTCAGGTTAATAGATTAATATAATATATTAACAAAATTAATATATTGCTTATTCGGTTTAATAATGTTCATACAAATGAAATTAAACCAAATTTAAGAAAAAAAAGTTACAAAAGATGTAAAGTTTTAGAATTTAGTCATTTATTTGAGAGGTTCAAAATGTTCCCCTTCATGTTCCATACAATTCTGAACTGTACCAGCAACACTTTTACAAACTTTTTGACACATTTCAATGGTAATTTCATGAAATTTATCTGAAATTGCATTCTTTAATTCTGGAATTGTTTTCTTCTTAAGATTGTAAACCTGATCTTTCAATACACCCCACAAAATAAAGTCCAGTGGTGTTAGGTCTGGTGAACATGATGGCCATTCAATTGGTCCTCTTCGTCCTATCCATCTACCTTCAGAATTTTCATTTAACCATTCCCTAACTCTTATCCCATAATGGGGAGGTGCTCCATCCTGTTGAAAATAAATATCATTTTGATTTTCAACTCTTGGCCAAAATTCTGTTTGTAGCATATGCAAATAATTATCTTGATTCACAGTACTTTCAAAGAATATCGGCCCTATTAATCCCATGCAAGAAATGGCAGCCCAAACTGTTACTCCTGGTAAATTAATATCCTTTTCCAAGATGACATGAGGATTATCATTGCTCCAATACACACAATTATGGCGATTGGTATGTCCATTTAACTTAAAGGTTGCTTCATCTGACCACCATATCGTGTCAAGGAAGGTTACATCTTCATTAACTTTAGTCATAAAGATTTCACAAAATTGCAATCGTGTATCTTGCTCTCCATCATGCAAACTTTGAAGCACACGTGGAATATAAGGTCTCATGTTTAGCCTCTCCAACATTCTGCGAACACTCCTATCACCAATTGCTAACTCTGCATAAAGACTCCTACTGGATTTTTGAGGAGAACGCAACAACGATTCTTGTAGTTCATTGGACTTTTCTAAGCTTTCAGTTTCATCACCATTTTTATTGATTTGATAGTACAATTGAATTGCTTTTACTCTCTGTTCCTTTGCTAATCTCATGGTTGTATAAAATATCTGAAAAAATGAAGATTTAGCAAATTAATTAAAGAAAACATACATTATAAGATATAAAATTAAAAAGGGCTTTACTTATGCCGCACCCTGTATATTTATGACATTGCATCTGTTGAAACTGAAAAGCGCAAAGAGTGTGAATGTATATGTCATTAATTTTAAAGACTTTTTCAGTTTATAATTGTACCATTGTCCCATTTAGGAAAGGAAGAGTTTTGGGACATTTTGTTATGCTACCAAAAGCTTTCTAGAAGGGAACTCAGTATCACCTGATACGTGCCCAAGTGTTTTGCACGTCTTGTGCAACTGATCGAGGACGAGTGAACACACAAATGGTTGCATCATTTCACCAAGAAGTGGTGCAGCAACCTTTATGTTTTATTAAAGTTGTCTGTGCATTTATTGTTACTTCCTGCTAATCTGTGTTGATCACAAGGTTTTGGCAAAATGGCCATTATCTGAAATGGAATTGTGACGGTCCCAGTATAAAAATGAAGGGATCCCCCAGCAAAGTTTGGGGGTTGTTACCTAGGACTAATATTTCTTGGGGGTCATTATCTTTATGATATTTACACTCTTGTTTATGTTTTGATGGTCATCGCCACTGGGCATTTACTTGCATTTGTGATGGTAAATCCTGTCTAGATCTATCTTCTCTGGCATGAGGGATTTAGTATTGCAGTCTAGGTACCTTTTTGTTTGTTGTTTGGTCGTAAATCCTGTCAAGATTAACCTTTCCTGTGATGAGAGGTTTAATATTGCATTTTGAGTACTTTTTTCTATGTCCTGTACGTTCCCTGGCATGAGGGATGTAATATTGCATTCTGGGTACCTTTCTCTCTGTCCTGAAGGATTTATTAGATACTTAATCCTTGGTAAATCCATTATGGATTTCAGTCCGTCTTGCGTAAACAATCTGGAAGCCCCTACATTGTTAAAATCAGTTTAAAAGTGGCCAAAGTCTGCCTGAAATAAGTTTAATCTTCTAACTCCTTTGTAAATCCATTAAAGATTTCATTCAGAATTGTATAAACAGTCTGGGTTTCTTGTTTTGTTAAATCCAGTTTGAAAGTGACCAACATCTAGCAGAAATAAGCTTCCATTTTTGTTTCCTGTGTGACCAGCTACTCTCAAATCTTTACTGGGACATACCCCACTTTGTGTTAATTTTCCCAATTTCTTAGGAACCTCTCAATAAAACTCTTTATCCTTACTTATTCTGGTATCCATTTTTATTCATTGGGAGGTCGGAAGTCAGTGGATCAAGCCATTTCTGCAGTGTTTGTTATGGATGATGTAAAATTAGACTTACAGGTCTAGATGCTGAGTGCAAGTTGTGATTCAGGCATCAGCTGATGAGATAGGTCTGTTGTTATAGTTCCTGTTGTAGGGAAATTCTGTTCCATGTTTTTTTTTTTTTTTTTTTTTTTTTTTTTTTTTTTTTACCAGATTTAAGTTTTCCCTGTTTAAAGAGGTTGTTTTGCCACAGTCTCTTTGTAAATAAGAGTGACATTACTTCTAATGCAAGTTAATAAGGTGTTACTCTTGTTCATGATCCAATACAGTTGCCAAGACTGTGTTTTATTCAGTTATAATTAAGTACTGGCTCATTTTGGTCAATTTTCCTTTAGTTTCTTATGTGTTCTTTTGTTTTTGTTTTTTTTTACAAGGAAAGCATTTATTGCAAGAACTTCAAATTTCTCCAGAGGAAAGGTCTTGCTCTGAATAGGGCTTCATAAAATTTCTGTATACGTAACAGTTCCTGTATATGATTTCCAAATTGTTTGTGCTTCTTTGTTAAAGTTTCATTGGTGTTTGATGCTCCATTTGGTGGGTAAATGTCTTATCCTGTCATTTTTGTGGGTGGTACGTGAATGAACTTAGTTTTTCAATAGTAAATTTGGGGTTATGAAAGACTGAACTTTGGTCAGTACTGTTAGCTAACCTAGTCTTGTCACCAGAATGAGCATTGACTCTGTTCCTTGAACAGTATGTATTTCCTGACTTTTTCAATTCTTTCAGGTGTCCAAATTCGTGATGGAATAGGGAAAAAGGGGTGTTTGTGTGGAGGAAGAATTTGATAACAATCTGATGCCCAATTTCTTAGTGAGGAAGTTTTTCAGCATTGAATTCCAAGCAAAATTTCATGTGTGAGGAATAGGATGGAGACTCATTTGCATAATTAGACAGTAATGTATTTGACAGAAATGTCTGTTTTTATATATATTTAGTCAGGAATTGGCACAAGAATTATAGTCAGAGAGAAGTTTTGAACAATCACGTGTCAGCTTCAATCTTGGGTCCCCATTTTAGCGACTAAAATATCGTCTCATAGTTGTGGGATGGTATAATTCTCCTATTTGTGTCCTTCAAAGGCATTTTCCTGGTTTGGTTATTTTAAATTCAAGCTTGAAATAAAGACTCTTGCCTACAATGGTGACTTGGGACTATTAAATAAACTGAGAACCGTCTGGTTACTAATGATATTTCATTCACATTTAAAGTACTCTTTCGAAAATTTCAGTTGGTGTCATTTTGTAATTTTCCTTAAATAAATGACCACATTCACAAGCTTCTGCTTCAAATATGGGTCGTAACTAGTCATTACTAGGCCTAAAGATATTTCATAACTAAGATAATGTAAGGTTGGCCTATGTTAATTGTAATAACCTGCATTAAATAGGTGAAGATATTCACAAAAAGTTTCATAACCTAGATATATAACCTTAGTATTGTAATAAGTGGCTTTCAAATGTTTCTGCTGATGTAATGATATTAAAAAGGCCTAAGGTTTACTACTGCATAATTCACAGAAATTTATTGAGACAGTATTACTTCATTCACAGGTCTGTTTGAGCACATACTTAAAAGTAGGTCATATTCAGGTCAAATTAAAGAGATATACATATATACTTTAAAAGCTTTGAAATACTCTTCTTGTGATCAAGATGTTTAACATAAACAGAGGGAAGCATTTGCTGGATCCTGGAGGCTGTATTTGAAATATTCCTGCATTCTTTGGTGAATTTTGCATCACTGTAGATTGCACGTCACTCAGTTTACCCAAATTGTCTCTCAAAGGAGTGTGAAAGACCTGTGGCTAATTCTAGAGCTTTCTAAATATTCTATCTTCATGAGCTGGACTTTCAGTCTAGGCCTGTGCATAGCATTATAGAAGTTGGGTTATATAACAAAACTAGAATGACCCTTGACATTCTGTAAAAGCATCTTATCAAGAGGGAACCTTTTGGTTTAATGGTGTTATTTATTAAGGACTCTATTAATACAGTCCAAAACTCGCTGTTCACATAAAGTAGACCTATTTGTAGACGTCATAATGTGAAGTAGGAAGCATTTTGATTGTTCTTCAAAGGGATTACGAAACTCACTGGCCAAAACTGGTCTTAGGTCACTGAAACGAGTTCAGTCTTCATTCCATTTTTTACTTGAAGCAGTCACTTACGAGGTAGATTTGCTCTCTAGTTAGTTAAGTAGAACCTGGAAAAAAGGAGGACCTCTGGTCAAGTCACAAATGCATAAAGTTAAATAAAGAATAGATATAAATATGGAATTACAAATGCGGTAGGTTATAGGGGGAAGGAACTTGTCAGTAAATAAAACATGACTTTGAAAGCATTAAATCCATAAAATGATATTTTAAATATCTTAATTATTAATTAATAATTAATTTTTTAAAGTTAAATAAAGAATAAACATCATAAACAAAGAATTACAAGTCAAAATTATGTTTTTTCATCATTGAATGTAAGCAGATAGCAGGAGGAGACTGTCATTGTGATTGTATTTCGCGACAGCCAACGAAAAATGCCTTTTAAAGAATTAAATCCAAGATATTATATTTTAAAAAGTTAATATATTAAATAATAATAATTTTCTAAAAGTTAAATAAAGGATAAACATTATAAACAGAATTACGAAAGTGAAAGTGACATTTCTTCATGACTGAACGACTCCAACAGAATCAGCCATGAGGAGACTGTCAGTGTGATTGTAATTCGCGACAGCAAACGAAAAACGCCTTTTAAAGCATAAAATCCATGAAAATATATTTTTAAAACTTAATATATCATATAATAATCAAATTCTAAAAGTTAAATAAGGAATAAACATCAAAAATAAAGAAATAGAAAAGTAAAAGCGACGTTTTGGCGTCACCGAACGCCTCCGGGGAAGCTGAGCCCCCCCGCCTTTCCCGCCAAAATGAAAATCAACAACATGGCTGGAAGAACGACCTTGTCGATCTATATATCGCCCGATGACGCCTCCGACGTGAGTCATAACCATTAAATTCCTTTCCCAAAATGTAGTTTGTAACAGCAAGAAGCTGTTGGGTGAATAATGCTGCGATGCATCGCTGTTAAGTGCTGTGAAACAGCGGAGATATGTGAGGGCTCTTTTGCCAGCCCAATGTAAACAAACGAAAATGGCGCCAATCTAATGATTCGCGTATTTTAGGTCATAATTCGTCAACGAGGCTTAATTAACCTTCAAATATGTCGGGATTAATTAGATTTCATCTTTGGACACATTTGTATCGCCCAAAATTTGGTTTAAATTTGTCAACTCTTAAATGAAGGGAAACCTTAACCTGCCTCTTGAGGGCAGCTGCCTTAGGGTAATTGGCTGTGGTATAATTATTGAATTAATGGAGTAATATACACCCTGTGAGTATATTGACACATATTTGTTCGTTTGGGACTGGTTTTTGACCTGTGTGAGTGGGTATTTGCCTGAAATTTGAGAGTGGCCTAAGAGGTGTCAGCCTTATAAAGGTTATTTCTGGTTTCCATTAAGGAATATACAATCAAATATACACTTTAATATACATTATGTAAGTGTATTTATCGATTTCGAACCTTTGTTTTTACCTGTGAGTGAATATTTGCTTGAAGTTTGGGAGGGGCCTCAGCCACCTCTGGACCCCAGACTTGAAGAGTCAGCCTTATTAAGGCTATTTCTGGTTTCCTTTAAGTAATATACACTAATATACATCATGCAAGTGTATTGGTCCATTTAAAACCCTTTATTTTGACTGGAGTGGATATTTTCTTAAAATTTGGGAGGGGCCACTTTTGGACCCCAGACTAGAAGAGTCGGCCTTATTAAGGCTATTTCTGGCTTTCCTTAATTAATATGCACTTTAATATACACTAATATACATCATGCAAGTGTATTGATCCATTTAAAGCCTTTTCTTTTGACTGGAGTGGATATTTCCTTAAAATTTGGGAGGGGCCACTTTTGGACCCCAGACTAGGCTTTTACAGTAACTACACCAACCTAACCTGACCTAGTAGGCTGCGTTGCTTTGGCTGAGGGGTCTTGGCCCCCCCCTTGAACCCCCCCTTTGCTTAAAACGTAAATTTTAGGTCTCGACACAACTAACCGAACCTAGTAGGCTGCGTTACCTTGTCCGAGGGAGCTTGGACCCCCCTTTGCTAATCATTAAGTTTATTTGTGTATTTGGGAATGTTATATATATGTTAATATGCTTTTTGGATGTAAATTCACTCATTGGCAACCTCTTCTTGCCCCGTGGAGGGAGATTTGCGCGCGGTATCCCGGCCTAACCTGTAGTAGGCAGTTGCGGAACTCAAGGTCAGGCGGTTTTTAGCCGAGGAATTTGGTTGTTAAACATTTAAGAAAGCGTTAGACTCTTAAATAAGGATTTTGTGGTCGATTCACCCTCTGGGGTGTCCGTTTTTGGCCGTTTTGAGTTAGACGTTAATGGCCGTGAATCCCGACGTCCATTTCTGAGACTTGACTGATGCCTAGTTTTTGTCCTGATTTATGAAATTCATTTAAATTGCTATAATTAAATGAGGTATAGTGGCTTAACCCAATGCAGTCCTTCAGGTATAAGGACCAAGTGCCCCAAGGTTAGGTGCTTCTTGGTCGAGACGCAAATGTGTTGGCTTGGATTGACATTCCCTGGGTTAGGTTAAGTGACGGTCCAGGTTGGGATGAAGCCCAGCACAGGGCTTAGGTTAGATAAGGTCTTTTCCTCTGCTTTGCGGCTTTTGCTGTCCTTGGGTCAGGCTGGAAAGCCTGCTTTCTGGACTGTTGCGGCATAAGGCCTCTTTGCTCAGACTTGAAAAACCAAAAGTGACTTTGAGAGTTTGGTCCTTAGAATGTTCTTTATGTAAGCCCCATTATTTGGCAGTGGGCATTTTGCCTGTTGTGCTATTACGGCGACGTCGGCTGGTAATCGCCGCATCTGAGTAATCTGTAAGGCTGTTTATGAAATGTGAATTGGTTAGGATATAATATTGACGAAAAGATGTGGTGTTTTGAGCCTTTACTTATGCAAATCCACGACTCTACAGTCATTTAGATGTGAATACTGAAAATATCTCTTCTCATTTGACAGTTGATGTGTATGAAATACAAAAGCTGTTACATAGAGGTTTTATTGTCTCACTAATGTTTAGTTTTGGCTGTTGCAAAATGTAATTTGAGGCAATGAGAATATAAACCCTTGATTTTTACATAGGAATATTCCCAACACGAGCTGGAAACAGTTGTTGAAGCTTGGTTGAAGTTAAATGGCCGCTTGCCTTGCATGTTGAAGTGTTTTACTTAAATATTTCTGTTGTTGATGAATGTTAGTGGTTATATTTGTGTAGATTCTCATCTTTCGCGTTCATTTTGCAGGTTCAAAATCCATTGTGCAAATTACGAGGGAGGTGATGAAATTGACAGTGACACCAGGTATCGGCGCTCCTGAATGTTCTGGTTCCAAATGGTAAGTCAGTGAAGCCTTTTCAAATGTTGCTGTATGTGTCTCCGTCACAAAATTTCAATTTGGTGAATCTCGGTGGATGAAAGCACTTATTTGAACTGGGTGTTTATCGTAAAGTAACTGGCACCTTTGGGTATCTGTCTGAACGGCGTATTTGTATTGGTTAAGATAGTGTGTGTTTGTGTTTTATATATCCACTTATGCTGTGAATCCTCACGTCTTGTTCTTTTTGCAAGTCCCCAGTTCTGTTGCAGGGAAGGGGACAAACTCCAGTCTCCCTTTTTTGAAGATTCCACTTGAAGAAGTCCAAAATGGTGGAAAGCGTCAAGTGTAATGCATAACGTGAACCCATTACTTAATTAATGCCTGTAATTTGTGCTCTTGTTTAGATGCACATGGTATGTCAGCTGCAGCCATCAATAGTTCTTCTGTCATAACTTCAGTTACAATTCTCACTCCAATTTGAGAAGCACTGTCATTCACAAGACAGTTCTTGTAACTTTGCCCTTCAGATGAATCAGAAATTGTGTTTTGTGTTGGAACAGCTCTGAACATTCTTTCTGTGGACCTATGAAGAGGCATTTGAAAGATATGTCATCATTGTGAACTGTATGAAACAGTTTATAATCAATAAAAATGAGAATATCTGTAGGTGAGGAGTGTGCAGTTCACTTGGGTCAGGCTATGAGTAGAGCCGAGTCCTTTTTTGAGTGAAACCTCCTGTGATATTTTGTTTCATATTGCCATTTGATTTCTAATTGTTTCCATAATCACTCTAAGCTGTAAAGTGCCGTTGACCATCTTCCAGCCTATTTAACGTCTGTACTTTTTAATCCTTTGATACTTTTAATATTTGTGGCTACGATTTATTGTCCATAGAAGAGCACATGTTCACTTACGTATATTTGCAGGTCTAAATTTGACTTTGAAGATCCACCCAGATATGTGGACCCCTCTAGACATTGGACCAGAAATCGTCCAGGCGGTTTACAGTCGATTCAGATGTGAAGATCTCACTGTAAGTATTGTGTTCGGTTGTGTTCGTGACTTGATCCTGTTGTGAACGGAAGCTGTGGTGTTCCCTTAGTGTTCTGTTTCTGCCTGGTTTTAAAAATGAGGAGGCTAGGTAGGAGAATTTTATGTAGATTAACAGATACAAAAACTTATGAATGATGTATTTATACATGAAAAGGGTGATTCAAAATGTTATTGAAGATGTAAAATATACAATATATTGCTTATGTATGTTTGAAGTTGAACAACTTCGTGTGTAGAACATAGTTTTACTTGTCTGAATTATTTCTACAAGTTCTTGGAAGGTAAATGAAGATATTACTGAAAATGTAATATTACAATATATTAATTTGCTTATGCTCGTTTGAATTTGAACAACTTGTTGTTTAGAATTGAAGAAAATGGTTAGATAATGTTTCAGAGCTTTTCCCTGTCTGAATTATTAGTGATTGTTTGTAATGCCATTACTAAAATCTTTATTTTTTTGCAGATTTTGGCATATGTGCAAAGTTTATAGTTTACCCAAAGCACTGAAGAATCGTTACTTAAATTCTGGACCAAGGAACACTAGCTCATTCCGGCACAAGGCCAGAGTCATCAAACATCCGAGACACATCGAATATGCTTCCCATCACATCTGCAGTTGTGGAGAAAATTTTGATAAAACTGTTTCTTTTTGCTGCTAACCAGCACTATGTAATGACTTCAATACCTGACTATCTTATAATGAGGGGTAAATGATAAAAAAGTATCACTTTGAAAATGGCAGCATATAAAAAATAGTCATCATTATATAGCTAATAACTACTGTGCAGGAGGGTGTTAAGTTGATATAATTATTTGTTATATATAATGTAAATGTCTAAAATTGGAGTAATACTTCATTTTATGATGTTTTCAGTTAGCCTTCGAAAAATGCTTCATTGTACAGATGATTTTTTCCCCTTCTTGGTGACCCTGTAAGAAACAACTGTTTATAGGTTGTAGGTTATAGGTTATTGGCTCATACCCCTATAGTTCAAAACCCTGTTTGGGGAACTTTTTGTACAAGAATTATGAACAGGAGACTGTGAGTGAAAGTGCACGTATTCTTTAGATAGAACAGTAATGATCAGAAATTGGAAGTTGGTGTTATCAGGTAATTGAACAGGAGTAGTGTCTCTGAGGTAATTGTATAATGCTTGTGCAATGAAGATTGTGCTGAACATGTTGTATACATGTGTGAAATGCTGTGGAATATTTGAATGGAAGAAATAGTGTGATTGTATTTGGAGCTTTTGTAAAAATGTCATTTTTTTTTCAAGAATTCTATAAATGTTACGCTATGATGATTTTAAGTTTTGAAAAGAATTTTATGTGTTGTGCTTTTGAATGAAATTATTTGTTAAGTAATTGTGATAGTTTTAAACTGATTAGATAGTTGTTACATTTTATGGTTAAATCATTTGTTAAATAATTTGAGTAATTTGAAGTTGCACAGATGCCAGTGAGCGTCTTCACCTAATGGAATACAAGGAGTATAATTATTCTTGCATAAAATATGTCAGAGAGGTACAGGTATCTCCTGTAGGCAGTATGACGTACGATTTCATAAACAGGACATTGTACAGGTGCCTTTGAGCTTATTCGCATAATGGACCACAAAAAAAGTATAATAATTTTTGCATGATTTGTGTGCCTTAATTTACAGGCATTTCCTATAGACTGTAAAATATATGCTTTTATAAACAAGATAATTAACAGCACAAAACTAACAGAATATTCGTATATATATAATATATATATTATTGGACATTTCACAGAGGTGTCCTGTATGTAATTTGGTTGTTGTTAAAGAGAACTTTTTATGTCTTAAGTCTTAAGTTAGCTTTGCTCTGTCATTGGAAATTCCTATTGACATCAAATGGTCTTCCATATTTAATTCTTGAGAAAAAATTCTTTTGAAGTTGCAAATTATCAAGGAAGGCTTAGCATGGGACTTTGTGTTGATACAGTAATACAATGAGTTAAGATCTATAACTGGTAGACATTTTTAGATATATATTTTTGCTTGAATTTTTTTGATAGAAATTTAGTATATAATATACAGAATACAGTACAAACTATTGGTTAATTAAAATTAAGTTAGGATTATGGAGGTGTTTTTAGATATTTGATATATTTTTACTTGAATTTTTAATAGAAATTTAGGTATATAGAAAAACATTTAATTCGTAATTTAAATCCTGGAGTTTGATCAAAGTGATACAATTTAGTTGAGGGGTTAATATATCAAAGCATTGATATATCAGTTTTTAAGAAAATTCAAAAGCAAGGGAAATTTTTTATCATTTGAAGACTTACTCCATACTGTCAGAAGTTCTCTTCCAGACATAGTTTAGGTGAACTGGAAATATTGAAATGAATAAAGGCCTGTGTGCCATCACCCAAAGGGGCTGGTCTTGTAAGACTGCCCTGGTGGTCATTGAGTCTCTTAGCCACTGCCCTGTTACCAGAGGCCTTAGGCCTATAGGAGCCATAAAGCCCAGAGTGATAATTGTGGTTTAGTGTCAGTTTTGTCATTGTTAATTGTTTATGACAGCTATTTGGTTGCTGGAAACATTTTGTCACCTGGAACAATCTTCCAGTTGGTTGATATTGACTGGAATAGGGCTACAAAATCATATTCATGAGACTGTAAAGATGGCTGTAGATTAAGACTATGTTTTTTACATTTTTGTGTTGCTTGTAGAGTGTTTTGTTACTTAGATTGGTTTGTAATGCTCAAAGGTGTTTTGTCAAGGAACCAAAGATAATTTTGGACACAGGAGAAGTTGATGTAAAACTTGAGTCACAGTTGTAACTTGGCAAGTTGTTAAAACGTTCAAGTCTTGCTTTGCTAATTTTGAGCAAAGTCCTGCTGTTAAGTTGCATAACTCACTAAAGTATGAATTTATTCCAAATATACCTTGTCTGGTAATCATACCTGTATTTATAACTGAATGAATTGATTACAAGGAAATATTTCTGTATTTTTTGTAATATATCTTGATTCATTTGATCTGAAGTTGAAAAATTTTAATGTGTGCTCAATTAGACTTGAAGAGTTTCATAGTACTGTATTGATTTGTGATGAGAATGGAGTAAGTCACTTTTAAAATACAGGGTACGGCATAAGCAACGCCCTTTGTTTAAGTGGAACAAAATTAAAGCCTTTTTGATTATCCTTTATTTTTTCGAACATGAATGTATTGCCTCAGGTTAATAGATTAATATAATATATTAACAAAATTAATATATTGCTTATTCGGTTTAATAATGTTCATACAAATGAAATTAAACCAAATTTAAGAGAAAAAAGTTACAAAAGATGTAAAGTTTTAGAATTTAGTCATTTATTTGAGAGGTTCAAAATGTTCCCCTTCATGTTCCATACAATTCTGAACTGTACCAGCAACACTTTTACAAACTTTTTGACACATTTCAATGGTAATTTCATGAAATTTATCTGAAATTGCATTCTTTAATTCTGGAATTGTTTTCTTCTTAAGATTGTAAACCTGATCTTTCAATACACCCCACAAAATAAAGTCCAGTGGTGTTAGGTCTGGTGAACATGATGGCCATTCAATTGGTCCTCTTCGTCCTATCCATCTACCTTCAGAATTTTCATTTAACCATTCCCTAACTCTTATCCCATAATGGGGAGGTGCTCCATCCTGTTGAAAATAAATATCATTTTGATTTTCAACTCTTGGCCAAAATTCTGTTTGTAGCATATGCAAATAATTATCGTGATTCACAGTACTTTCAAAGAATATCGGCCCTATTAATCCCATGCAAGAAATGGCAGCCCAAACTGTTACTCCTGGTAAATTAATATCCTTTTCCAAGATGACATGAGGATTATCATTGCTCCAATACACACAATTATGGCGATTGGTATGTCCATTTAACTTAAAGGTTGCTTCATCTGACCACCATATCGTGTCAAGGAAGGTTACATCTTCATTAACTTTAGTCATAAAGATTTCACAAAATTGCAATCGTGTATCTTGCTCTCCATCATGCAAACTTTGAAGCACACGTGGAATATAAGGTCTCATGTTTAGCCTCTTCAGCATTCTGCGAACACTCCTATCACCAATTGCTAACTCTGCATAAAGACTCCTACTGGATTTTTGAGGAGAACGCAACAACGATTCTTGTAGTTCATTGGACTTTTCTAAGCTTTCAGTTTCATCACCATTTTTATTGATTTGATAGTACAATTGAATTGCTTTTACTCTTTGTTCCTTTGCTAATCTCATGGTTGTATAAAATATCTGAAAAAATGAAGATTTAGCAAATTAATTAAAGAAAACATACATTATAAGATATAAAATTAAAAAGGGCTTTACTTATGCCGCACCCTGTATATTTATGACATTGCATCTGTTGAAACTGAAAAGCGCAAAGAGTGTGAATGTATATGTCATTAATTTTAAAGACTTTTTCAGTTTATAATTGTACCATTGTCCCATTTAGGAAAGGAAGAGTTTTGGGACATTTTGTTATGCTACCAAAAGCTTTCTAGAAGGGAACTCGGTATCACCTGATACGTGCCCAAGTGTTTTGCACGTCTTGTGCAACTGATCGAGGACGAGTGAACACACAAATGGTTGCATCATTTCACCAAGAAGTGGTGCAGCAACCTTTATGTTTTATTAAAATTGTCTGTGCATTTATTGTTACTTCCTGCTAATCTGTGTTGATCAAAAGGTTTTGGCAAAATGGCCATTATCTGAAATGGAATTGTGATGGTCCCAGTATAAAAATGAAGGGATCCCCCAGCAAAGTTTGGGGGTTGTTACCTAGGACTAATATTTCTAGGGGGTTATTATCTTTATGATATTTACACTCTTTTGTTTATGTTTTGACGGTCATTCCCACTGGGCTTTTACTTGCATTTGTGATGGTAAATCCTTCTAGATCTATCTTCTCTGACATGAGGGATTTAATATTGCAGTCTAGGTACTTTTCTGTGTGTTGTGAAGGATTTATTATGTGTTTATGGTCGTAAATCCTGTCAAGATTAACCTTTCCTGTGATGAGAGGTTTAATATTGCATTTTGGGTACCTTTCTCTGTCCTGAAGGATTTATTAGATACTTAATCCTTGGTAAATCCAGTATGGATTTCATTCCATCTTGCGTAAAAAATCTGGAAGGCCCTACATCGTTAAAACCAGTTTAAAAGTGGCCAAAGTCTGCCTGAAATAAGTTTAATCTTCTAACTCCTTTGTAAATCCATTAAAGATTTTGTTCTGTATTGTAGAAACAGTCTGGGAGTTTCTTGTTTTGTTAAACCCAGTTTGAAAGTGTCCAAAATCGAGCTGAAATGTTTCCTGTGTGACCAGCTACTCACAAATCTTTACTGGGACATACCCGACTTTGTGTTAATTTTCCCAATTTCTTAGGAACCTCTCAGTAAAACTCTTTATCCTTACTTATTCTGGTATCCATTTTTATTCAGTGGGAGGTCGGAAGTCAATGGATCAAGCCATTTCTGCAGTGTTTGTTATGGGTGACGTAAAATTAGACTTACAGGTCTAGATGCTGAGTGCAAGTTGTGATTCAGGCATCAGCTGATAAGATAGGTCTGTTGTTGTAGTTCCTGCTGTAGGGAAATTCTGTTTCCTCTTTGTTTGTTTTTTACCAGATTTAAGTTTTCCCTGTTTAAAGAGGTTGTTTTTCCACAGTCTCTTTGTAAATAAGAGTGACCTTGCTTCTAATGCAAGTTAATAAGGTGTTACTCTTGTTCATGAGCCAATACAGACGCCAAGACTGTGTTTTATTCAGTTATAATTAAGTGCTGGCTCATTTCGGTCAATTTTCCCTTAGTTTCTTATGTAATTCCCCCCCACTCCTTTTTTTTTTTTTTACAAGGAAATCATTTATTGCAAGAACTTCAGATTTCTCCACAGGAAAGATCTTGCTCTGAATAGGGCGTCATGAAATTGTTATATACGTAACAGTTCCTCTGAAAGATTTCCAAATTGTTTGTGCTTCTTTGTTAAAGTTTCATTGGTGTTTGATGCTCCATTTGGTGGACAAATGTCTCATCCTGTCATTTTTGTGGGTGGTTCGTGAATGAACTTGGTTTTTCCATAGTAAATTTGGATTTATAAAAGACTGAACTTTGGTCAGTACTATTAGCTAACCTAGCCTTGTCACCAGAATGAGCATTGACTCTGTTCCTTGAACAGTATGTATTTTCTGACTTGTTTCAATTCTTTCAGGTGTCCAAATTCGTGATGGAATAGGGAAAAAGGGTTGTTTGTGTGGAGGAAGAATTTGATAACAATCTGATGCCCAATTTCTTAGTGAGAAAGTTTTTCAGCATTGAATTCCAAGCAAAATTTCATGTGTGAGGAATAGGATGGAGACTCATTTGCATAACTAGACAGTGATGTATTTGACAGAATTGTCTGTTTATATATATATTTAGTCAGGAATTGGCACAAGAATTATAGTCAGAGAAGTTTTAAACAATCATGTGTCATCTTCAATCTTGGGTCCCCATTTTAGCGACTAAAATATCGTCTCACAGTTGTGGGATGGTATAATTCTCCTATTTCTGCCCTTCAAAGGCAAATATTTTCCTGGTTTGGTTAATTTAAATTCTGTGGAGCTCAGTCATTAGTCTGCAGGCTGAGAGAGAATGGTTCTTATCTGTGGGGGAGTAGATGAAGATTTTAGGCCCACGTTCTGCGAAAATATGCCTTCTGCTTTCTTGTAAATGTGCAATGGTAAGGATTTACTTGCATGAATAGAATCCATATTTGCTGACGAATTTGTTCTTAAATTATTTGAGCCGTATCTTTCTTCAAGTACACTGGTGTGTCAGAATCAGTCAGGACAAAAATGTGTGTCTTTGAAGGATTAAAATTAAATATTAAGGACAACCAAAGACTGAAAATGGCCACTTGCACAAAGAAAAACAGTTAAAAATGGCAAATTTTTTTTATATTTTTAAACCTTTTGATTCACAGAACATGCAGGAAACAAGCGTACAATGCACAGACATTTTAATTCAATGCGACGGTCAGGTTAGGGTCCCCCAAGGAGAGGTATTTGAGTGGTACTTACGGCATCTAAGGTGACCTTGATACCATTCGTATATCCTTCAGAAACCTACACCTCGAGAGGCCCACTCCCTGTGCCAACTCGTCAATGCCAGGGGAATGTGACAACATCCCGATCGGACACCTGTTGGCTGTGGTGAGGCTTTATGGTGTCAGGGTAGTACCCTAACATAGATGGCATCCCCTTTTCTGAAGTCTCCTGCTCAATATAGAAGCATGACATGAATTTTCATTAAACTTTCAGATGTGTGTTTCGTCTCAACTGCTCTCTAGAGAGCTTTTGGTAACCTGGTATAGTAAAATGAGCTTGAAATAAAGACACTTGCCTACAATGGTGACATGGGACGTTTAAATAAACTGCGAACTGTCTGATTACTAATGATGTTTCATTCACATTTAAAGTACTCTTTCGAAAATTTCAGTTGGTGTCATTTTGTAATTTTCCTTAAAGAAATGACCACATTCACAAGCTTCTGCTTCAAATGTGGGTCGTAACTAGTCATTACTAGGCCTAAAGATATTTCACAGCTAAGATAATGTAAGATAGGCCTGTTTTAATTTTAATAACCTGCATTAAATAGGTGAAGATATTCACAAAAAGCTTCATAACTAGATATGTAACCTTAGTATTGTAATAAGTGGCTTTCAAATGTTTCTGCTGATGTAACGGTATTAAATAGGCCTGAGGTTTACTACTGAGTAAATGCACACACTTAAAAGTAGGTAATATTCAGGTCAAATTAAAGAGATAGATATATACTTTAAGAGCTCTGAAATACTCTTCTTGTGATCAAAATGTTTGACATAAAGAGAGGGAAGTATTTGCTGGATCCTGAAGGCTGTATTTGAAATATTCCTGCATTCTTTGGTGAATTTTGCATCACTGCAGATTGCACGTTACTCGGTTTACCCAAATCGTCTCTCTCAAAGGAGTGTGAAAGACCTGTGGCTAATTCTAGAGCTTTCTAAATATTCTATGTTCATGAACTGGACTTTAGTCTTAGGCCTGTGCATAGCATTATAGAAGTTGGGTTATATAACAAAACTAGAATGACCCTTGACATTCTGTAAAAGCATCTTATCAAGAGGGAACCTTTTGGTTTAATGGTGTTATTTATTAAGGACTCTATGAATATAGTCCAAAACTCGCTGTTCACGTAAAGTAGACCTATTTTTAGACGTCACAATGTGAAGTAGGAAGCATTTTGACTGTTCTTGAAAGGGATTACGAAACTAAACAGCCAAAACTGGTCTTAGGTCACTGAAACGAGTTCAGTCTTCATTCCATTTTTGACTTGAAGCAGTCACTTACGAGGTAGATTTGCCCTCTAGTTAGTTAAGTAGAACCTGGAAAAAAGGAGGACCTCTGGTCAAGTTACAAGTGTGACGCAAACTTTCTCGAGTTCTGTCGTCTATGTCACAGATTATTTCTGGTCTGTGGTTTGAACACTTTGACGAATTTCAGCTAAAATAATGACTTGACAAGAAGGAAAAATGTGAGTCTCAAGTTATAAATCTCTACAGCTTCGTAAGACTTTTCAATAGACCTGTTTCAGTCGATGTGAAACCAACTGGAAAGTTTCCAGGTGCCAGAAAGCTTCCAGTAACTAAGCAGTTGTCAAGTACTTTTAATTCAAATTTAGTGGCCACTTAAGAGAAAATGAACCCACTTAAATTTTCTGTGGGACTTTTTGGGACTTGTATATAGGTCCTCTGGTTTACAGGGCTGAATAAAAGGGCTCGTTTTTGTCAGCATAATGAGGCCAGCCCCCTTTTGGGGGGGACACTAATGTACTGGTCAAAATGATTTATAAGAGTTTTACAATACAAAAATTAAAAAATGTTGTTGACTTATGGGAAATGAAAGACTGTTTCAAGTGTGTTTTTTTAGAATGTTTTCTGTTTTTTATTGGTCTTTCTGTTGAAATATGCATTTTCTTACAGTTGTTGAAATATTTTCTGACAGAGTACGGTAATGGAAATTTCTTCTAATACATGATTACAGCATCTGCGAAAACGTATTATAATTACAACACAGAAAACAGCCTATATATCAGTTACAAGCTGACAAATGTCTTCTCACAAATGACAAAATATGCTATAAGCTCATTTTCAAACTGCAATTTAGACATTAAAACAAAATTTGAGGATTAGAATACAGATGAGTTCCAAAACACCTCCTCTTATCATTGTGAACTAACTTATCCACGTAGAGAAAGAGACCTAATGTCTTGAAAACGAGTATTTATACTATAATCCTGAGCCTTTAGTTTTACATTACAAATTATGTCTTGGTTGCAAAAGTACTTGATTGTAAGATTTTAAAAATACTTGGAAACAATTTGGAAATTAAATATTTGACAATTTTAATGCAAAAACCAATGGTAAAATTACTTGGAAACAGAAAAATGAGACAATCTTAGTACAAAAAAGTTGCAAAAATTACTCGGAAGCTGAAAAACGAACTCCTAGATTCTGTTCAGTTGGGAGAACTAGAATTTCAACGTCAACAAAAATGAGCAACATTTTGACGAATGATGGAGGTTTGAAATGCAATATTTTCACAAACTCCAAGTTATGACCTACTGGACAATGTTTTTTTGGCAGTCTTTTAAAAGCCTTTTCTTTGTACATTTCTGCCTGACTACAGCAATTTCTTTTAGACAATTTGCCAGCCAACTCTCTCTCTCTCTCTCTCTCTCTCTCTCTCTCTCTCTCTCTCTCTCTCTCTCTCTCTCTCTCTCTCTCTCTCTCGGAATCATACTGCAAAGTGGCTGTAGTCTCTCTCTCTCTCTCTCTCTCTCTCAAGGAATCATACTGCAAAGTGGCTGTAGTCTCTCTCTCTCAATCATACTGCAAAGTGGCTGTAGTCTCTCTCTCTCTCTCTCTCCCACTCCCAACAAATCACACTGCAAAGTGGCTGTAGTCTCTCTCTCTCTCTCTCTCTCTCTCTCTCTCTCTCTCTCTCTCTCTCTCTCTCTCTCTCTCTCTCTCTCTCTCTCTCTCTCTCTCTCTCTCTCTCTCATACTGCAGAGTGGCTGTAGTCTCTCTCTCTCTCTCTCTCTCTCTCTCTCTCTCTCTCTCTCTCTTCTCTCTCTCTCTCTCTCTCAAAGAATCAAATGCATAAAGATAAATAAAGAATACATATAAATAAGGAATTACAAAAGCAGTAGGTTATAGGAGGAAGGAACTTTGTCAGTAAATAAAAAATGACTCTAAAAGCATTAAATCCACAAAATTATATTTCAAATATCTTAAATATTAATTAATAATTAATTTTTAAAAGTTAAATAAAGAATAAACATCATAAACAAAGAATTACGTAAGTCAAAATGACGTTTTTGCATCACTGAACATTCCCAGCAGCTGCTGTTCTAAGGGGGAGCATGTCATTGTGATCATAATTCAGGACAACAAATGAAAAATGCCTTTAAAGGTATTCAATACTCAATATAATATTTTTAAAATATAAAATATTTTTTATAATTAATTTTTTAAAGTTAAATAATGAATAAACATCATAAATAAAGAATTACGAAAGTCAAAGTGATATTTTTTCATCACTGAACATTCCCAGCAGCTGCTGTTATAAGGGGGAGCATGTCATTGTGATCATAATTCAGGACAACAAATGAAAAATGCCTTTAAAGGTATTCAATACTCAATATAATATTTTTAAAAGAAAATATATTTTTCATAATTAATTTTTTAAAGTTAAATAATGAATAAACATCATAAATAAAGAATTACGAAAGTCAAAGTGATATTTTTGCATCACTGAACATTCCCAGCAGCTGCTGTTATAAGGGGGACACGTCAGTGTGATCGTGATTCACGACAGCAAATGAAAAATGCATTTAAAGGTATTCAGTACTCAATATAATATTTTTAAAAGATAAGATATTTTTAATAATTAAATTTTAAAAGTTAAATAATGAATAAACATCATAAACAAATAATTACATAAGTCAAAGTGATATTTTTGCATCACTGAACTATTCCCTGCAGCTGCTGTTATAAGGGGGACATGTCAGTGTGATCGTGATTCGCGACAGCAAATAAAAAATGCCTAAAAAGGTATTCAATACTTAATATAATGTTTTTAAAGATAAAATATTTTTAAAAATTAATATTTTAAAGTTAAATAATGAATAAACATCATAAACGAAGAATCACGAAAGTCAAAGTGATTTTTTTCCTCACTGAACATCCCCAACAGCAGCTGTCATAAAGAGGAGCGTGTCAGTGTGATTGTATTTCGCGACAGCAATCGAAAAACGCCTTTAAAAGCATAAAATCCATAATATTATATTTTTAAAACTTACCATATTATATAATAATCAATTTCTAAAAGTTAAATAAAAAATAAACACCAAGAATAAAGAAATAAAAAAGTAAAACTGACGTTTTTGCGTCACCGAACGCCTCGGGGAAACTTACCTCCTCCCACTTTCGTACCCAAATCTCATTCAACAACATAGCTGCAAGAACCTCCTTATCGACCTTTATATCGCCCGATAACGCCTCCGACGTAAGTAATAACCATGAAATTACTTTCCCAAAATGTAGTTTGTAACAGCAACAAGCTGTATGGTGAATAATGCTGCGATGTATCGCTGTTAAGCGCTGTAAAACAGCGGAGATATGTGAGTGCTCTTTTGCCAGCTCTGTGAAAACCAAGATGGCGTCGTTCTAATGGTAGTGTTTTCGTTTATTTTGCGCCATAATTCTTTGTTTAGCCTTAATTAACCTTCGAATATGTCGGGATTTATTAGATTTAATGATGGGGGACTTTTGTATCGCCCGTAATTTGGTTTAAAATGGTCCACTCGAGTGTTAAAAGGCAGATATATGTGTGGGCTCCTTTGCCAAGAATGTAAACAAACCATGGCCCCAATCTAATGATTCGCTTAGTTTACGTCATAATTCGTTAATGAGGCTTAATTAACCTTCAAATATGTCGGAATTAATTAGATTTCATCGTTGGGGACATTTGTATCGCCCAAAATTTGGTTGAAATCCATCCAGTGAGGTATAATTGAGGAAAACCTTAACTTGCCTCTTCAGGTAAGCTGGCTTAGGGTAATTAGCTGTGGCTTAATTATTTAATTAAATGGCAAAATATGCACCATAATATACACCCTGTGAGTATATTTACGTATGTTTATTCATTTGGGACTCGTTTTTGTCCTCTGTGACTGGATGTTTGGACCCCCCTTGCTAAACATTAAGTTTATTTGTGTATTTGAGAATGTTAATATATATATATATATATATATATATATATATATATATATATATATATATATATATATATATATATATATATATATATATATATATATATATATATATATAATGTATGTTAATATGCTCTTTGGATGTAAATTCACTCATTGGCAACCTTTCCTTGCTTGAAGGGAGATTCGCTTGCAGTATCCCGGCCGAACCTGTAGTAGGCAGTTGCGGAAGTCAAGGTCAGAGGGTTTTTAGCTGAGGACTTTGGTTATTTAAGCATTTAACAAAGTGTGAGACTCTTAAATAAGCATTTTGTGTGTCAGTACACACTGGGGTGTCCTTTTTTGGCCGTTTCGATTCAGACGTCAATGGCCTAGCGAGGTTAGAATTGTGCCGAGGGTCCTGACGTCCATTTCCGAGACTGGACCGATGCCTAGTATCCCTCATGATTCATTAAATTCATTTGAATTTCTTTAATTTCTTGGTTATTGTATTTTTGTGTGCCTAGAGACAGTAAGTTTAGCTAAAGGGCAGCGTTTGCTTTCAAAAGATGCAGTACCTTATATTATCCAGGCTAAGAAATACAATACCTTATATTATCCAGGTTAGGCTATGTGGAGACATCACTTGGGGACACTACTTTTGGTATTGTATGGTTTACTTTACATGAATAAGGTGACTTTATAGACTTCTATAGACTTTTAGCCGTATCGTCTTGTGTTTAAGAACGTCAGTGGAGAAAATTGGTCGTCGACCCTGGATTGAAATTGCCTGATGCAGTACTTTGGCCTCGTCTTATGTTTTAAAAAGGCAGTGGAGAAAATGTGGTCGTCAGCCCACGATTGATGTACCCTATTGCAGTCCTTCAGGTGTAAGGACCAAGTGCCCCAAGGTTAGGTACGTCTGGGTCGAGACGCAAATATGTCGGCTTTGATTGACATTCCCTAGGGTAGGTTAACTGACGGTTTAGGTTGGGACGAAGCCCAGCATAGGGTTCAGGTTAGGTAGGGTCTTTTCCTCTGCTTTGCGGCTTTTGCTGCCCTTAGGGTTGGGCCAGAAAGCCTGCGCTCTGGATTGTTGCGGCATAAGGCCTCTTTGCCCAGACTTGAAAAATCAAAAGTGACTTTGAGATTGTGGTCTTTAAAATGTTCTTTATGTAAGCCCCATTATTTGGCATTAGGCATTTTGCCCATTGTGCTATTACGGCGACGTCAGCTGGTAGCCGCAGCGTCTGATTAACCTATAAAGCTGTGGAGGCAGTACAGAAGCTGCGGCTCTTTATGAAATGTGAATTGGTTAGGATATAACATTTACGACAGTCATCTGAGCAAAGACAACGTGCAAAATGTGGGGTTTCGAGCCCTCTCTTTAGTCTTTTTATTCAATATTGCATAGAATTTGTGACTATTTGGTCCTTTTAATTCAATATAGCATAGAATTCATGACTATTTGACCTTTGACATCCTTTAGGACATTTGCTTTAGACTTTTTATTCAATATAGCATAGAATTCATGACTGTCTTTGACCTTTGACATCCTTTGGGACATTTGCTTTAGACTTTTAATTCAATGTAGCATAGAATTCATGACTATTTGACCTTTGATATCCTTTAGGACATTTGCTTTAGACTTTTTATTCATTATAGCATAGAATTCATGACTATTTGACCTTTGATATCCTTTAGGACATTTGCTTTAGACTTTTTATTCATTATAGCATAAAGTTCGTGACTGTATTTGACGTTCAACACTTTATTATGAGACGTAAGTTTAGTTATTCATTTTGAAAATTTTTTGACTGGAGCAGAGATTTGCATATAGAACCTTAGACTAGGATGTCCGAGTCCAGCTGCAGTACCTTAGGGTAGTATTGCAACAGTGTTAGCCTAATCATTGAGTTTATTTGTGCATTTGGTATAAAATTTATTATGCTTTTTGGATGTAAATTCATTGTTGGGCAAGCTTTTCTTGCCCTGTGAAGGGAGATTTGCACACACAACTCAAGGTTAGGCAGTTTTAGCTGAGGAATTTGGTTATTTAAGCATTTAACAAAGTGTGAGACTCTTAAATAAGCATTTTGTGAGTTGATTCACACTGTGGTGTCCTTTTTTGGCCGTTTTGATTCGGACGTTGATGGCAGAGAATCCCAACGTCCATTTCCGAGACTTGACTGATGCCTAGTGTCTGTCCTGATTTATGAAATTCATTTAAATTGCTATAATTTAATAAAATATAGTGCCTTAACTCAATGCAGTCCTTCAGGTATAAGGGCCGAGTGTCCCAAGGTTAGGTGCGTCTGGGTCGAGACGCAAATGTGTCGGGTTGGATTGACATTCCCTAGGTTAGGTTGAGTGACGGTCCAGGTTGGGACAAAGCCCAGCATAGGGTTTAGGTTAGGTAAGGTCTTTTCCTCTGCTTTGCATCATTTGCCGTCCTTAGGGTAGGGCCGGAAAGCCTGCGCTCTGGACTGTTGCGGCATAAGACCTCTTGCTTTGCCCAGACTTGAAAAACCAAAAGTGACTTTGAGATTTTGATCCTTAGAATGTTCTTTATGGAAGCCCTATTATTTGGCAGTGGGCATTTTGCCCATTGTGGTATTACGGCGACGTCGGCTGGTAGCGGCAGCGTCTGAGTAACCTGTAAGGCTGTTATCTTTGCAAAGACGTACTGCAAAATGTGGGGTTTTGAGCCTTTGCATATGCAAATGTGCAACTGCACGGTGATTTTGATGCGAATACTGGAAATATCACATCTCGTTTGACAGCCGATGTGGCGTATGACATCAAAAGCTGTTACGCAGAGGTTTAATTGTCTCGTTAATGTCGTTTAGTTGTGGTTCGCTATTGAAAAATGTAATTTGAGGCAATGAGAATATAAACTCTTTGATTTTTTATATAGGAATATTCCCAACACGAGCTGGAAACACTTGACGAAGCCTGGTCAAAGCAGTTAAATGTCCGCTCGCCTTTCATGTCGAAGTGTTTTACTTAAATGTTCCAAGTGTTGATGAATGTTAGTGGTTATGTTTGTGTAGATTCTCATCTCGTGTTCATTTTGCAGGTTCGAAATCCAGTGTGCTATTACGATGGAGGCGACGATATTGACGGTGAAACCAAGTGTTGGCTAACTGAATACTCTAGTTCCAAATGGTAAGTCAATGAAGCATTTTCAAATGTTGGTTAGGTAATTCCTGTTATAGTACGAAAATCATTAATTGTTTCCCCATTTTTAGTCGTGACTCCTGCCGATACGTTCGTTAATCGAGTTAATTACTTTTCAGGTTTCACTTCAGACGCCTCCCTTCCATAAATCATCAAGATTTCGGCTCCGTCTTCGAACTTCGGGAACACCAGGTAAGTTTTTAAGGCTCTTGCCTCAAATGGAGGTCTTGAGTTGTTGTGTTCTTAAGCCCTTCGTGATCACAGGGTGTTCGGTCGATTTGGTAAATGTGTCCGAACACTTTTTTTTGCTTTGGCTTCTTATTGGTATTTTGGGGCAGTCCTGGAGTATCCTTTTATCCTGAAGGATATTGGAGGTTAGCGTCGAGGCTTCTTATTCATTAGACTTTATTCAACATAGCATAGACTTCATGACACTATTTGACCTTCGACATCCTTTGAGACATTTGCTTTAGACTTTTTATTCAACATAGCATAGACTTCATGACACTATTTGACCTTCGACATCCTTTGAGACATTTGCTTTAGACTTTTTATTCAACATAGCATAGACTTCATGACACTATTTGACCTTCGACATCCTTTAGGACGTTTGCTTTAGGCTTTTTATTCAACATAGCATAGACTTCATGACACTATTTGACCTTCGACATCCTTTAGGACGTTTGCTTTAGGCTTTTTATTCAGTATAGCCTAGGATTCATGATGTATTTGACCTTCGACATCCTTTAGGACATTTGCGTTAGACTTTTTATTCAGTATAGCATAGAATTCATGATGTTTTTGACCTTCGACATCCTTTAGGACGTTTGCGTTAGACTTTTTATTCAGTATAGCATAGAATTCATGATGTTTTTGACCTTCGACATCCTTTAGGACGTTTACTTTAGACTTTTTATTTAGTATAGCATAGAATTCATGATGTATTTGACTTTCGACATCCTTTAGGACGTTTACTTTAGACTTTTTATTCAGTATAGCCTAGGATTCATGATGTATTTGACCTTCGACATCCTTTAGGACGTTTGCGTTAGACTTTTTATTCAGTATAGCATAGAATTCATGATGTTTTTGACCTTCGACATCCTTTAGGACGTTTGCGTTAGACTTTTTATTCAGTATAGCATAGAATTCATGATGTTTTTGACCTTCGACATCCTTTAGGACGTTTGCGTTAGACTTTTTATTCAGTATAGCATAGAATTCATGATGTTTTTGACCTTCGACATCCTTTGGGACGTTTGCTTTAGACTTTTTATTCAGTATAGCATTGAATTCATGATGTATTTGACCTTCGACATCCTTTGGGACGTTTGCTTTAGACTTTTTATTCAGTATAGCATAGAATTCATGATGTATTTGACCTTCGACATCCTTTGGGACGTTTGCTTTAGACTTTTTATTCAGTATAGCATAGAATTCATGATGTATTTGATCTTCGACATCCTGTAGGACGTTTGCTCTAGACTTTTTATTCAGTATAGCATAGAAATCATGATGTATTTGACCTTCGACATCCTTTAGGACGTTTGCTTTAGACTTTTTATTCAGTATAGCATTGAATTCACGATGAATTTGACCTTCGACATCCTTTAGGACGTTTGCGTTAGACTTTTTATTCAATATAGCATAGAAATCATGATGTATTTGACTTTCGACATCCTTTAGGAGGTTTGCGTTAGACTTTTTATTCAGTATAGCCTAGAATTCATGATGTAATTGACCTTCGACGTCATTTGGGACGTTTGCTTTAGACTTTTTATTTAGTATAGCATAGAATTCATGATGTAATTGACCTTCAACATCCTTTGGGACGTTTACTTTAGACTTTTTATTCAGTATAGCATAGAATTTATGATGTATTTGACTTTCGACATCCTTTAGGACGTTTACTTTAGACTTTTTATTCAGTATAGCCTAGGATTCATGATGAATTTGACCTTCGACATCCTTTAGGACGTTTGCGTTAGACTTTTTATTCAGTATAGCATAGAATTCATGATGTTTTTGACCTTCGACATCCTTTAGGACGTTTGCGTTAGACTTTTTATTCAGTATAGCATAGAATTCATGATGTTTTTGACCTTCGACATCCTTTAGGACGTTTGCGTTAGACTTTTTATTCAGTATAGCATAGAATTCATGATGTTTTTGACCTTCGACATCCTTTAGGACGTTTACTTTAGACTTTTTATTCAGTATAGCATAGAATTCATGATGTTTTTGACCTTCGACATCCTTTACGACATTTGTGTTAGACTTTTTATTCAATATAGCATAGAAATCATGATGTATTTGACTTTCGACATCCTTTAGGACATTTGCGTTAGACTTTTTATTCAGTATAGCATAGAATTCATGATGTAATTGACCTTCGACGTCATTTGGGACGTTTGCTTTAGACTTTTTATTTAGTATAGCTTAGAATTCATGATGTAATTGACCTTCGACATCCTTTAGGACGTTTGCGTTAGACTTTTTATTCAGTATAGCATAGAATTCATGATGTTTTTGACCTTCGACATCCTTTAGGACGTTTACTTTAGACTTTTTATTTAGTATAGCTTAGAATTCATGATGTATTTGACTTTCGACATCCTTTAGGACGTTTGCGTTAGACTTTTTATTCAATATAGCATTGAAATCATGATGTATTTGACTTTCGACATCCTCTAGGACGTTTGCGTTAGACTTTTTATTCAGTATAGCCTAGAATTCATGATGTAATTGACCTTCGACGTCATTTGGGACGTTTGCTTTAGACTTTTTATTTAGTATAGCATAGAATTCATGATGTAATTGACCTTCGACATCCTTTGGGACGTTTACTTTAGACTTTTTATTCAGTATAGCATAGAATTCATGATGTATTTGACTTTCGACATCCTTTAGGACGTTTACTTTAGACTTTTTATTCAGTATAGCCTAGGATTCATGATGTATTTGACCTTCGACATCCTTTAGGACGTTTGCGTTAGACTTTTTATTCAGTATAGCATAGAATTCATGATGTTTTTGACCTTCGACATCCTTTAGGACGTTTGCGTTAGACTTTTTATTCAGTATAGCATAGAATTCATGATGTTTTTGACCTTCGACATCCTTTAGGACGTTTGCGTTAGACTTTTTATTCAGTATAGCATAGAATTCATGATGAATTTGACCTTCGACATCGTTTAGGACGTTTGCGTTAGACTTTTTATTCAATATAGCATAGAATTCATGATGTATTTGACCTTTGACATCCTTTAGGACGTTTGCGTTAGACTTTTTATTCAGTATAGCATAGAATTCATGATGTATTTGACCTTTGACATCCTTTAGGACGTTTGCGTTAGACTTTTTATTCAGTATAGCATAGAATTCATGATGAATTTGGCCTTCGACATCCTTTAGGACGTTTGCGTTAGACTTTTTATTCAGTATAGCTTAGAATTCATGATGTTTTTGACCTTCGACAGCCTTTAGGACGTTTGCGTTAGACTTTTTATTCAATATAGCTTAGAATTCATGATGTATTTGACCTTCGACATCCTTTAGGACGTTTGCGTTAGACTTTTTATTCAGTATATCATAGAATTCATGATGTAATTGACCTTCGACGTCATTTGGGACGTTTGCTTTAGACTTTTTATTTAGTATAGCTTAGAATTCATGATGTAATTGACCTTCGACATCCTTTAGGACATTTGCGTTAGACTTTTTATTCAGTATAGCATAGAATTCATGATGTTTTTGACCTTCGACATCCTTTAGGACGTTTACTTTAGACTTTTTATTTAGTATAGCTTAGAATTCATGATGTATTTGACTTTCGACATCCTTTAGGACGTTTGCGTTAGACTTTTTATTCAATATAGCATAGAAATCATGATGTATTTGACTTTCGACATCCTTTAGGACGTTTGCGTTAGACTTTTTATTCAGTATAGCCTAGAATTCATGATGTAATTGACCTTCGACGTCATTTGGGACGTTTGCTTTAGACTTTTTATTTAGTATAGCATAGAAATCATGATGTATTTGACTTTCGACATCCTTTAGGACGTTTGCGTTAGACTTTTTATTCAGTATAGCCTAGAATTCATGATGTAATTGACCTTCGACGTCATTTGGGACGTTTGCTTTAGACTTTTTATTTAGTATAGCATAGAATTCATGATGTAATTGACCTTCGACATCCTTTAGGACGTTTACTTTAGACTTTTTATTCAGTATAGCATAGAATTCATGATGTATTTGACTTTCGACATCCTTTAGGATGTTTACTTTAGACTTTTTATTCAGTATAGCCTAGGATTCATGATGTATTTGACCTTCGACATCCTTTAGGACGTTTGCGTTAGACTTTTTATTCAGTATAGCATAGAATTCATGATGTTTTTGACCTTCGACATCCTTTAGGACGTTTGCGTTAGACTTTTTATTCAGTATAGCATAGAATTCATGATGTTTTTGACCTTCGACATCCTTTAGGACGTTTGCGTTAGACTTTTTATTCAGTATAGCATAGAATTCATGATGATTTTGACCTTTGACATCCTTTAGGACGTTTACTTTAGACTTTTTATTCAGTATAGCTTAGAATTCTTGATGTATTTGTCCTTCGACATCCTTTAGGACGTTTGCTTTAGACTTTTTATTCAGTATAGCATAGAATTCTTGACTGTATTTGACCTTCGACATCATTTAGGACGTTTGCGTTAGACTTTTTATTCAGTATAGCATAGAATTCATGATGTATTTGTCCTTCGACATCCTTTAGGACGTTTGCTTTAGACTTTTTATTCAGTATAGCATAGAATTCATGATGTATTTGAACTTCGACATCCTTTAGGACGTTTGCGTTAGACTTTTTATTCAGTATAGCATAGAATTCATGATGTTTTTGACCTTCGACATCCTTTAGGATGTTTTCGTTAGACTTTTTATTCAGTATAGCATAGAATTCATGATGTATTTGACCTTCGACATCCTGTAGGATGTTTGCGTTAGACTTTTTATTCAGTATAGCATAGAATTTATGACTGTATTTGACCTTCGACATCCTTTAGAACGTCTGCATTAGACTTTTTATTCAGTATAGCATAGAATTCATGATGTATTTGACCTTCGACATCCTTTAGGACATTTGCTTTAGACTTTTTATTCATTATAGCATAGAATTCATGACTGTATTTGACCTTTGATATCCTTTAGGACATTTGCTTTAGACTTTTTATTCAATATAGCATAGAATTCATGATGTATTTGACCTTTGACATTCTTTAGGATGTTTGCGTTAGACTTTTTATTCAATATAGCATAGAATTCATGATGTATTTGACCTTCGACATCCTTTAGGACTTTGCGTTAGAATTTTTGTTCAGTATAGCATAGAATTCATGATGTATTTGACCTTCGACATCCTTTAGGACGTTTGCTTTAGACTTTTTATTCAATATAGCATAGAATTCATGATGTATTTGACCTTTGACATCCTTTAGGACGTTTGCGTTAGACTTTTTATTCAGTATAGCATAGAATTCATGATGTATTTGACCTTCGACATCCTTTACGACGTTTTCGTTAGACTTTTTATTCAGTATAGAATAGAATTCATGATGTATTTGACCTTCGACATCCTGTAGGACGTTTGCGTTAGACTTTTTATTCAGTATAGCATAGAATTTATGACTGTATTTGACCTTCGACATCCTTTAGGACGTTTGCTTTAGGCTTTTTATTCAGTATAGCATAGAATTCATGATGTATTTGACCTTCGACATCCTTTGGGACGTTTGCTTTAGACTTTTTATTCAGTATAGCATAGAATTCATGATGTATTTGACCTTCGACATCCTGTAGGACGTTTGCTCTAGACTTTTTATTCAGTATAGCATAGAAATCATGATGTATTTGACCTTCGACATCCTTTGGGACGTTTGCTTTAGACTTTTTATTCAGTATAGCATTGAATTCATGATGTATTTGACCTTCGACATCCTTTGGGACGTTTGCTTTAGACTTTTTATTCAGTATAGCATAGAATTCATGATGTATTTGACCTTCGACATCCTTTGGGACGTTTGCTTTAGACTTTTTATTCAGTATAGCATAGAATTCATGATGTATTTGATCTTTGACATCCTGTAGGACGTTTGCTCTAGACTTTTTATTCAGTATAGCATAGAAATCATGATGTATTTGACCTTCGACATCCTTTGGGACATTTGCTTTAGACTTTTTATTCAGTATAGCATTGAATTCATGATGAATTTGACCTTCAACATCCTTTAGGACGTTTGCGTTAGACTTTTTATTCAATATAGCATAGAAATCATGATGTATTTGACTTTCGACATCCTTTAGGACGTTTGCGTTAGACTTTTTATTCAGTATAGCCTAGAATTCATGATGTAATTGACCTTCGACGTCATTTGGGACGTTTGCTTTAGACTTTTTATTTAGTATAGCATAGAATTCATGATGTAATTGACCTTCGACATCCTTTGGGACGTTTACTTTAGACTTTTTATTCAGTATAGCATAGAATTCATGATGTATTTGACTTTCGACATCCTTTAGGACGTTTACTTTAGACTTTTTATTCAGTATAGCCTAGGATTCATGATGTATTTGACCTTCGACATCCTTTAGGACGTTTGCGTTAGACTTTTTATTCAGTATAGCATAGAATTCATGATGTTTTTGACCTTCGACATCCTTTAGGACGTTTGCGTTAGACTTTTTATTTAGTATAGCATAGAATTCATGATGTTTTTGACCTTCGACATCCTTTAGGATGTTTGCGTTAGACTTTTTATTCAGTATAGCATAGAATTCATGATGTTTTTGACCTTCGACATCCTTTAGGACATTTACTTTAGACTTTTTATTCAGTATAGCTTAGAATTCATGATGTTTTTGACCTTCGACATCATTTAGGACATTTGCGTTAGACTTTTTATTCAATATAGCATAGAAATCATGATGTATTTGACTTTCGACATCCTTTAGGACATTTGCGTTAGACTTTTTATTCAGTATAGCTTAGAATTCATGATGTTTTTGACCTTCGACATCCTTTAGGATGTTTACTTTAGACTTTTTATTTAGTATATCATAGAATTCATGATGTATTTGACTTTCGACATCCTTTAGGACGTTTGCGTTAGACTTTTTATTCAGTATAGCCTAGAATTCATGATGTAATTGACCTTCGACGTCATTTGGGACGTTTGCTTTAGACTTTTTATTTAGTATAGCTTAGAATTCATGATGTAATTGACCTTCGACATCCTTTAGGACGTTTGCGTTAGACTTTTTATTCAGTATAGCATAGAATTCATGATGTTTTTGACCTTCGACATCCTTTAGGACGTTTACTTTAGACTTTTTATTTAGTATATCATAGAATTCATGATATATTTGACTTTCGACATCCTTTAGGACGTTTGCGTTAGACTTTTTATTCAGTATAGCCTAGAATTCATGATGTAATTGACCTTCGACGTCATTTGGGACGTTTGCTTTAGACTTTTTATTTAGTATAGCATAGAATTCATGATGTAATTGACCTTCGACATCCTTTGGGACGTTTACTTTAGACTTTTTATTCAGTATAGCATAGAATTCATGATGTATTTGACTTTCGACATCCTTTAGGACGTTTACTTTAGACTTTTTATTCAGTATAGCCTAGGATTCATGATGTATTTGACCTTCGACATCCTTTAGGACGTTTGCGTTAGACTTTTTATTCAGTATAGCATAGAATTCATGATGTTTTTGACCTTCGACATCCTTTAGGACGTTTGCGTTAGACTTTTTATTCAGTATAGCATAGAATTCATGATGTTTTTGACCTTCGACATCCTTTAGGACGTTTGCGTTAGACTTTTTATTCAGTATAGCATAGAATTCATGATGAATTTGACCTTCGACATCGTTTAGGACGTTTGCGTTAGACTTTTTATTCAATATAGCATAGAATTCATGATGTATTTGACCTTCGACATCCTTTAGGACGTTTGCGTTAGACTTTTTATTCAGTATAGCATAGAATTCATGATGTATTTGACCTTTGACATCCTTTAGGACGTTTGCGTTAGACTTTTTATTCAGTATAGCAGAGAATTCATGATGAATTTGGCCTTCGACATCCTTTAGGACGTTTGCGTTAGACTTTTTATTCAGTATAGCTTAGAATTCATGATGTTTTTGACCTTCGACAGCCTTTAGGACGTTTGCGTTAGACTTTTTATTCAATATAGGTTAGAATTCATGATGTATTTGACCTTCGACATCCTTTAGGACGTTTGCGTTAGACTTTTTATGCAGTATATCATAGAATTCATGATGTAATTGACCTTCGACGTCATTTGGGACGTTTGCTTTAGACTTTTTATTTAGTATAGCTTAGAATTCATAATGTAATTGACCTTCGACATCCTTTAGGACATTTGCGTTAGACTTTTTATTCAGTATAGCATAGAATTCATGATGTTTTTGACCTTCGACATCCTTTAGGACGTTTACTTTAGACTTTTTATTTATTATAGCTTAGAATTCATGATGTATTTGACTTTCGACATCCTTTAGAACGTTTGCGTTAGACTTTTTATTCAATATAGCATAGAAATCATGATGTATTTGACTTTCGACATCCTTTAGGACGTTTGCGTTAGACTTTTTATTCAGTATAGCCTAGAATTCATGATGTAATTGACCTTCGACGTCATTTGGGACGTTTGCATTAGACTTTTTATTCAGTATAGCCTAGAATTCATGATGTAATTGACCTTCGACGTCATTTGGGACGTTTGCTTTAGACTTTTTATTTAGTATAGCATAGAATTCATGATGTAATTGACCTTCGACATCCTTTGGGACGTTTACTTTAGACTTTTTATTCAGTATAGCATAGGATTCATGATGTATTTGACTTTCGACATCCTTTAGGATGTTTACTTTAGACTTTTTATTCAGTATAGCCTAGGATTCATGATGTATTTGACCTTCGACATCCTTTAGGACGTTTGCGTTAGACTTTTTATTCAGTATAGCATAGAATTCATGATGTTTTTGACCTTCGACATCCTTTAGGACGTTTGCGTTAGACTTTTTATTCAGTATAGCATAGAATTCATGATGTTTTTGACCTTCGACATCCTTTAGGACGTTTGCGTTAGACTTTTTATTCAGTATAGCATAGAATTCATGATGATTTTGACCTTCGACATCCTTTAGGACGTTTACTTTAGACTTTTTATTCAGTATTGCTTAGAATTCTTGATGTATTTGTCCTTCGACATCCTTTAGGACGTTTGCTTTAGACTTTTTATTCAGTATAGCATAGAATTCTTGACTGTATTTGACCTTCGACATCATTTAGGACGTTTGCGTTAGACTTTTTATTCAGTATAGCATAGAATTCATGATGTATTTGTCCTTCGACATCCTTTAGGACGTTTGCTTTAGACTTTTTATTCAGTATAGCATAGAATTCATGATGTATTTGAACTTCGACATCCTTTAGGACGTTTGCGTTAGACTTTTTATTCAGTATAGCATAGAATTCATGATGTTTTTGACCTTCGACATCCTTTAGGATGTTTTCGTTAGACTTTTTATTCAGTATAGCATAGAATTCATGATGTATTTGACCTTCGACATCCTGTAGGACGTTTGCGTTAGACTTTTTATTCAGTATAGCATAGAATTTATGACTGTATTTGACCTTCGACATCCTTTAGGACGTCTGCATTAGACTTTTTATTCAGTATAGCATAGAATTCATGATGTATTTGATCTTTGACATCCTTTAGGACATTTGCTTTAGACTTTTTATTCATTATAGCATAGAATTCATGACTGTATTTAACCTTTGATATCCTTTAGGACATTTGCTTTAGACTTTTTATTCAATATAGCATAGAATTCATGATGTATTTGACCTTCGACATCCTTTAGGACGTTTGCGTTAGACTTTTTATTCAATATAGCATAGAATTCATGATGTATTTGACCTTCGACATCCTTTAGGACGTTTGCGTTAGACTTTTTGTTCAGTATAGCATAGAATTCATGATGTATTTGACCTTCGACATCCTTTAGGACGTTTGCGTTAGACTTTTTATTCAGTATAGCATTGAATTCATGATGTATTTGACCTTCGACATCCTTTAGGACGTTTTCGTTAGACTTTTTATTTAGTATAGAATAGAATTCATGATGTATTTGACCTTCGACATCCTGTAGGACGTTTGCGTTAGACTTTTTATTCAGTATAGCATAGAAGACTGTATTTGACCTTCGACATCCTTTAGGACGTCTGCATTAGACTTTTTATTCAGTATAGCATAGAATTCTTGATGTATTTGACCTTCGACATCCTTTAGGACATTTGCTTTAGACTTTTTATTCAGTATAGCCTAGAATTCATGATGTATTTGACCTTCGACATCCTTTAGGACATTTGCTTTAGAGTTTTTGTTCAGTATAGCATAAATTCATGATGTTTTTGACCTTCGACATCCTTTAGGACGTTTACTTTAGACTTTTTATTCATTATAGGATAGAATTCATGATGTATTTGACCTTCAACATCCTTTAGGACATTTGCTTTAGACTTTTTATTCAGTATAGCCTAGAATTCATGATGTAATTGACCTTCGACGTCATTTGGGACGTTTGCTTTAGACTTTTTATTTAGTATAGCATAGAATTCATGATGTAATTGACCTTCGACATCCTTTGGGACGTTTACTTTAGACTTTTTATTCAGTGTAGCATAGAATTCATGATGTATTTGACTTTCAACATCCTTTAGGACGTTTACTTTAGACTTTTTATTCAGTATAGTCTAGAATTCATGATGTATTTGACCTTCGACATCCTTTGGGACGTTTGCTTTAGACTTTTTATTCAGTATAGCATAGAATTCATGATGTTTTTGACCTTCGACATCCTTTAGGACGTTTAATTTAGACTTGGTATTCAGTATAGCTTAGAATTCATGATGTTTTTGACCTTCGACATCCTTTAGGACGTTTGCGTTAGACTTTTTATTCAATATAGCATAGAAATCATGATGTATTTGACTTTCGACATCCTTTAGGACGTTTGCGTTAGACCTTTTATTCAGTATAGCATAGAATTCATGATGTAATTGACCTACGACGTCATTTGGGACGTTTGCTTTAGACTTTTTATTTAGTATAGCATAGAATTCATGATGTAATTGACCTTCGACGTCCTTTGGGACATTTGTGTTAGACTTTTTATTCAGTATAGCATAGAATTCATGATGTATTTGACCTTCGACATCCTTTAGGACGTTTGCGTTAGACTTTTTATTCAATATAGCATAGAATTCATGATGTTTTTGACCTTCGGCATCCTTTAGGACGTTTGCGTTAGACTTTTTATTCTGTATAGCATAGAATTCATGATATTTTTGACCTTTGACATCCTTTAGGACGTTTGCGTTAGACTTTTTATTCAGTATATCATAGAATTCATGATGTAATTGACCTTCGACGTCATTTGGGACGTTTGCGTTAGACTTTTTATTCAGTATAGCATAGAATTCATGATGTTTTTGACCTTCGACATCCTTTAGGACGTTTGCGTTCGACTTTTTATTCAGTATAGCATAGAATTCCTGATGTACTTGACCTTCGACGTCATTTGGGACGTTTGCGTTAGACTTTTTATTCAGTATAGCATAGAATTCATGATGTATTTGACTTTCGACATCCTGTAGGACGTTTACTTTAGACTTTTTATTCAGTATAGCCTAGAATTCATGATGTATTTGACCTTCGACATCCTTTAGGACGTTTGCGTTAGACTTTTTATTCAGTATAGCATAGAATTCATGATGTAATTGACCTTCGACGTCCTTTGGGACATTTGTGTTAGACTTTTTATTCAGTATAGCATAGAATTCAATATGTATTTGACCTTCGACTTCCTTTGGGACGTTTGCTTTAGACTTTTTATTCAGTATAGCATAGAATTCATGATGTATTTGACCTTCGACATTCTTTAGGAAGTTTGCGTTAGACTTTTCATTCAGTATAGCATAGAATTCATGATGAATTGGACCTTCGACATCCCTAAGGACGTTTGCTTTAGACTTTTTATTCAGTATAGCATAGAATTCATGATGAATTTGACCTTCGACATCCTTTAGGACGTTTGCGTTAGACTTTTTATTCAGTATATCTTAGAATTCATGATGTATTTGACCTTCGACATCCTTTAGGACGTTTGCGTTAGACATTTTATTCAGTATAACATAGAATTCATGATTAATTGACCTTCGACGTCCTTTGAGACATTTGCTTTAGACTTTTTATTCAGTATAGCATAGAAATTATGACGTAATTGACCTTCGACATCCTTTGAGACATTTGCTTTAGACTTTTTATTCAATATAGCATAGAATTCATGATGTATTTGACTTTCGACATCCTTTAGGACGTTTACGTTAGACTTTTTATTCAGTATAGCATAAAATTTATGATGTATTTGACCTTCGACATCCTTTGGGACGTTTGCTTTAGACTTTTTATTCAGTATAGCATAGAATTCATGATGTATTTGACCTTCGACATCCTTTAGGACGTTTGCTTTAGACTTTTTATTCAGTATAGCATAGAATTCAATATGTATTTGACCTTTGACATCCTTTGAGACATTTGCCTTAGACTTTTTATTCAATATAGCATAGAATTCATGATGTATTTGACCTTCGACATCCTTTCAGACATTTGCTTTAGATTTTTATTCAATATAGGTTAGAATTCATGATGTATTTGACCTTCGACGTCCTTTGGGACGTTTGCTTTAGACTTTTTATTCAGTATAGCATAGAATTCATGATGTATTTGACTTTCGACATCCTTTAGGACGTTTGGTTTAGACTTTTTATTCTGTATAGCATAGAATTCATGATGTATTTGACCTTCGACATCCTTTGGGACGTTTGCTCTAGACTTTTTATTCAGTATAGCATAGAATTCATGATGTATTTGACCTTCGACATCCTTTCAGACATTTGCTTTAGACTTTTATTCAATATAGCTTAGAATTCATGATGTATTTGACCTTCGACGTCCTTTGGGACATTTTCTTTAGACTTTTTATTCAGTATAGCATAGAATTCATGATGTTTCTGACCTTCAACATCCTTTAGGACGTTTGCTTTAGACTTTTTATTCAGTATAGCATAGAATTCATGATGTTTTGACCTTCAACATCCTTTAGGACGTTTGCTTTAGACTTTTTATTCAGTATAGCATAGAATTCATGATGTATTTGACCTTCAACATCCTTTAGGACGTTTGCTTTAGACTTTTTATTCAGTATAGCATAGAATTCATGATGTATTTGACCTTCGACATCCTGTAGGACGATTGTGTTAGACTTTTTATTCAGTATAGCATAGATTTCATGATGTATTTGACCTTCAACATCCTTTAGGACGTTTGCTTTAGACTTTTTATTCAGTATAGCATAGAATTCATGATGTTTTTGACCTTCAACATCCTTTAGGACGTTTGCTTTAGACTTTTTATTCAGTATAGCATAGAATTCATGATGTATTTGACCTTCAACATCCTTTAGGACGTTTGCTTTAGACTTTTTATTCAGTATAGCATAGAATTTATGACTGTATTTGACCTTCGACATCCTTTAGGACGTCTGCATTAGACTTTTTATTCAGTATAGCATAGAATTCATGATGTATTTGATCTTTGACATCCTTTAGGACATTTGCTTTAGACTTTTTATTCATTATAGCATAGAATTCATGACTGTATTTAACCTTTGATATCCTTTAGGACATTTGCTTTAGACTTTTTATTCAATATAGCATAGAATTCATGATGTATTTGACCTTCGACATCCTTTAGGACGTTTGCGTTAGACTTTTTATTCAATATAGCATAGAATTCATGATGTATTTGACCTTCGACATCCTTTAGGACGTTTGCGTTAGACTTTTTGTTCAGTATAGCATAGAATTCATGATGTATTTGACCTTCGACATCCTTTAGGACGTTTGCGTTAGACTTTTTATTCAGTATAGCATTGAATTCATGATGTATTTGACCTTCGACATCCTTTAGGACGTTTTCGTTAGACTTTTTATTCAGTATAGAATAGAATTCATGATGTATTTGACCTTCGACATCCTGTAGGACGTTTGCGTTAGACTTTTTATTCAGTATAGCATAGAAGACTGTATTTGACCTTCGACATCCTTTAGGACGTCTGCATTAGACTTTTTATTCAGTATAGCATAGAATTCTTGATGTATTTGACCTTCGACATCCTTTAGGACATTTGCTTTAGACTTTTTATTCAGTATAGCCTAGAATTCATGATGTATTTGACCTTCGACATCCTTTAGGACATTTGCTTTAGAGTTTTTGTTCAGTATAGCATAAATTCATGATGTTTTTGACCTTCGACATCCTTTAGGACGTTTACTTTAGACTTTTTATTCATTATAGGATAGAATTCATGATGTATTTGACCTTCAACATCCTTTAGGACATTTGCTTTAGACTTTTTATTCAGTATAGCCTAGAATTCATGATGTAATTGACCTTCGACGTCATTTGGGACGTTTGCTTTAGACTTTTTATTTAGTATAGCATAGAATTCATGATGTAATTGACCTTCGACATCCTTTGGGACGTTTACTTTAGACTTTTTATTCAGTGTAGCATAGAATTCATGATGTATTTGACTTTCAACATCCTTTAGGACGTTTACTTTAGACTTTTTATTCAGTATAGTCTAGAATTCATGATGTATTTGACCTTCGACATCCTTTGGGACGTTTGCTTTAGACTTTTTATTCAGTATAGCATAGAATTCATGATGTTTTTGACCTTCGACATCCTTTAGGACGTTTAATTTAGACTTGGTATTCAGTATAGCTTAGAATTCATGATGTTTTTGACCTTCGACATCCTTTAGGACGTTTGCGTTAGACTTTTTATTCAATATAGCATAGAAATCATGATGTATTTGACTTTCGACATCCTTTAGGACGTTTGCGTTAGACCTTTTATTCAGTATAGCATAGAATTCATGATGTAATTGACCTACGACGTCATTTGGGACGTTTGCTTTAGACTTTTTATTTAGTATAGCATAGAATTCATGATGTAATTGACCTTCGACGTCCTTTGGGACATTTGTGTTAGACTTTTTATTCAGTATAGCATAGAATTCATGATGTATTTGACCTTCGACATCCTTTAGGACGTTTGCGTTAGACTTTTTATTCAATATAGCATAGAATTCATGATGTTTTTGACCTTCGGCATCCTTTAGGACGTTTGCGTTAGACTTTTTATTCTGTATAGCATAGAATTCATGATATTTTTGACCTTTGACATCCTTTAGGACGTTTGCGTTAGACTTTTTATTCAGTATATCATAGAATTCATGATGTAATTGACCTTCGACGTCATTTGGGACGTTTGCGTTAGACTTTTTATTCAGTATAGCATAGAATTCATGATGTTTTTGACCTTCGACATCCTTTAGGATGTTTGCGTTCGACTTTTTATTCAGTATAGCATAGAATTCCTGATGTACTTGACCTTCGACGTCATTTGGGACGTTTGCGTTAGACTTTTTATTCAGTATAGCATAGAATTCATGATGTATTTGACTTTCGACATCCTGTAGGACGTTTACTTTAGACTTTTTATTCAGTATAGCCTAGAATTCATGATGTATTTGACCTTCGACATCCTTTAGGACGTTTGCGTTAGACTTTTTATTCAGTATAGCATAGAATTCATGATGTAATTGACCTTCGACGTCCTTTGGGACATTTGTGTTAGACTTTTTATTCAGTATAGCATAGAATTCAATATGTATTTGACCTTCGACTTCCTTTGGGACGTTTGCTTTAGACTTTTTATTCAGTATAGCATAGAATTCATGATGTATTTGACCTTCGACATTCTTTAGGAAGTTTGCGTTAGACTTTTCATTCAGTATAGCATAGAATTCATGATGAATTGGACCTTCGACATCCCTAAGGACGTTTGCTTTAGACTTTTTATTCAGTATAGCATAGAATTCATGATGAATTTGACCTTCGACATCCTTTAGGACGTTTGCGTTAGACTTTTTATTCAGTATATCTTAGAATTCATGATGTATTTGACCTTCGACATCCTTTAGGACGTTTGCGTTAGACTTTTTATTCAGTATAACATAGAATTCATGATTAATTGACCTTCGACGTCCTTTGAGACATTTGCTTTAGACTTTTTATTCAGTATAGCATAGAAATTATGACGTAATTGACCTTCGACATCCTTTGAGACATTTGCTTTAGACTTTTTATTCAATATAGCATAGAATTCATGATGTATTTGACTTTCGACATCCTTTAGGACGTTTACGTTAGACTTTTTATTCAGTATAGCATAAAATTTATGATGTATTTGACCTTCGACATCCTTTGGGACGTTTGCTTTAGACTTTTTATTCAGTATAGCATAGAATTCATGATGTATTTGACCTTCGACATCCTTTAGGACGTTTGCTTTAGACTTTTTATTCAGTATAGCATAGAATTCAATATGTATTTGACCTTTGACATCCTTTGAGACATTTGCCTTAGACTTTTTATTCAATATAGCATAGAATTCATGATGTATTTGACCTTCGACATCCTTTCAGACATTTGCTTTAGACTTTTATTCAATATAGGTTAGAATTCATGATGTATTTGACCTTCGACGTCCTTTGGGACGTTTGCTTTAGACTTTTTATTCAGTATAGCATAGAATTCATGATGTATTTGACTTTCGACATCCTTTAGGACGTTTGGTTTAGACTTTTTATTCTGTATAGCATAGAATTCATGATGTATTTGACCTTCGACATCCTTTGGGACGTTTGCTCTAGACTTTTTATTCAGTATAGCATAGAATTCATGATGTATTTGACCTTCGACATCCTTTCAGACATTTGCTTTAGACTTTTATTCAATATAGCTTAGAATTCATGATGTATTTGACCTTCGACGTCCTTTGGGACATTTTCTTTAGACTTTTTATTCAGTATAGCATAGAATTCATGATGTTTCTGACCTTCAACATCCTTTAGGACGTTTGCTTTAGACTTTTTATTCAGTATAGCATAGAATTCATGATGTTTTGACCTTCAACATCCTTTAGGACGTTTGCTTTAGACTTTTTATTCAGTATAGCATAGAATTCATGATGTATTTGACCTTCAACATCCTTTAGGACGTTTGCTTTAGACTTTTTATTCAGTATAGCATAGAATTCATGATGTATTTGACCTTCGACATCCTGTAGGACGATTGTGTTAGACTTTTTATTCAGTATAGCATAGATTTCATGATGTATTTGACCTTCAACATCCTTTAGGACGTTTGCTTTAGACTTTTTATTCAGTATAGCATAGAATTCATGATGTTTTTGACCTTCAACATCCTTTAGGACGTTTGCTTTAGACTTTTTATTCAGTATAGCATAGAATTCATGATGTATTTGACCTTCAACATCCTTTAGGACGTTTGCTTTAGACTTTTTATTCAGTATAGCATAGAATTCATGATGTATTTGACCTTCGACATCCTGTAGGACGTTTGCGTCAGACTTTTTATTCAGTATAGCATAGAATTCATGATGTATTTAACCTTCGACATCCTTTAGGACGTTTGCTTTAGACTTTTTATTCAGTATAGCATAGAATTCATGATGTATTTGTCCTTCGACATCCTTTAGGACGTTTGCGTTAGACTTTTTGTTCAGTATAGCATAGAATTCATGATGTATTTGACCTTCGACGTCCTTTAGGACGTTTGCTTTAGACTTTTTATTCAGTATAGCATAGAATTCATGATGTTTTTGACCTTCAACAACCTTTAGGACGTTTGCTTTAGACTTTTTATTCAGTATAGCATAGAATTCATGATGTATTTGACCTTCGACATCCTGTAGGACGTTTGCGTTAGACTTTTTATTCAGTATAGCATAGAATTCATGATGTATTTGACCTTCGACATCCTGTAGGACGTTTGCGTCAGACTTTTTATTCAGTATAGCATAGAATTCATGATGTATTTAACCTTCGACATCCTTTAGGACGTTTGCTTTAGACTTTTTATTCAGTATAGCATAGAATTCATGATGTATTTGTCGTTCGACATCCTTTAGGACGTTTGCGTTAGACTTTTTGTTCAGTATAGCATAGAATTCATGATGTATTTGACCTTCGACGTCCTTTAGGACGTTTGCTTTGGACTTTTTATTCAATATAGCATAGAATTCATGATGTATTTGACCTTCGACATCCTTTAGGACGTTTGCGTTAGTCTTTTTGTTCAGTATAGCATAGAATTCATGATGTATTTGACCTTCGACATCCTTTAGGATGTTTGCGTTAGACTTTTTATTCAATATAGCATAGAATTCATGATGTATTTGACATTCGACATCCTTTAGGACGTTTGCGTTAGACTTTTTGTTCAGTATAGCATAGAATTCATGATGTATTTGACCTTCGACATCCTTTAGGACGTTTGCGTTAGACTTCTTATTCAATATAGCATAGAATTCATGATGTATTTGACCTTCGACATCCTTTAGGACGTTTGCGTTAGACTTTTTATTCAGTATAGCATATAATTCATGATGTTTTTGACCTTCGACTTCCTTTGGGACGTTTGCTTTAGACTTTTCATTCAGTATAGCATAGAATTTATGATGTATTTGTCCTTCGACATCCTTTAGGACGTTTGCTTTAGACTTTTTATTCAGTATAGCATAGAATTCATGATGTATTTGTCCTTCGACATCCTTTAGGACGTTTGCTTTAGACTTTTTATTCAGTATAGCATAGAATTCTTGACTGTATTTGACCTTCGACATCCTTTAGGACGTTTGCGTTAGACTTTTTATTCAGTATAGCATAGAATTCATGATGTTTTTGACCTTCGACTTCCTTTGGGATGTTTGCTTTAGACTTTATTCAGTATAGCATAGAATTCATGATGTATTTGACCTTCGACTTCCTTTGGGACGTTTGCTTTAGACTTTTTATTCAGTATAGCATAGAATTCATGATGTATTTGACCTTCGACTTCCTTTGGGACGTTTGCTTTAGACTTTTTATTCAGTATAGCATAGAATTCATGATGTAATTGACCTTCGACGTCCTTTGGGACATTTGTGTTAGACTTTTTATTCAGTATAGCATAGAATTCATGATGTATTTGACTTTCGACATCCTTTAGGATGTTTACTTTAGACTTTTTATTCAGTATAGCCTAGAATTCATGATGTATTTGACCTTCGACATCCTTTAGGACATTTGCGTTAGACTTTTTATTCAGTATAGCATAGAATTCATGATGTTTTTGACCTTCGACATCCTTTAGGACGTTTGCGTTAGACTTTTTATTCAGTATAGCATAGAATTCATGATGAATTTGACCTTCGACATCCCTTAGGACGTTTGCTTTAGACTTTTTATTCAGTATAGCATAGAATTCATGATGAATTTGACCTTCGACATCCTTTAGGACGTTTGCGTTAGACTTTTTATTCAGTATAGCTTAGAATTCATGATGTAATTGACCTTCGACATCCTTTAGGACGTTTACGTTAGACTTTTTATTCAGTATAGCATAGAATTCATGATGTATTTGACCTTCGACTTCCTTTGGGACGTTTGCTTTAGACTTTTCATTCAGTATAGCATAGAATTCATGATGTATTTGACCTTCGACTTCCTTTGGGACGTTTTCTTTAGACTTTTTATTCAGTATAGCATAGAATTCATGATGTATTTGACCTTCGACTTCCTTTGGGACGTTTGCTTTAGACTTGTTATTCAGTATAGCATAGAATTCTTGATGTATTTGACCTTCGACATCCTTTAGGACATTTGCATTAGACTTTTTATTCAGTATAGCATAGAATTCGTGATGAATTTGACCTTCGACATCCCTTAGGACGTTTGCTTTAGACTTTTTATTCAGTATAGCATAGAATTCATGATGAATTTGACCTTCGACATCCTTTAGGACGTTTGCGTTAGACTTTTTATTCAGTATAGCTTAGAATTCATGATGTATTTGACCTTCGACATCCTTTAGGACGTTTGCGTTAGACTTTTTATTCAGTATAGCATAGAAATCATGATGTATTTGACTTACGACATCCTTTAGGACGTTTGCGTTAGACTTTTTATTCAGTATAGCATAGAATTCATGATGTAATTGACCTTCGACGTCCTTTGAGACATTTGCTTTAGACTTTTTATTCAGTATAGCATAGAATTCATGATGTATTGACTTTCGACATCCTTTAGGACGTTTACTTTAGACTTTTTATTCAGTATAGCATAAAATTCATGATGTAATTGACCTTCGATATCCTTTGAGACATTTGCTTTAGACTTTTTATTCAATATAGCATAGAATTCATGATGTATTTGACTTTCGACATCCTTTAGGACGTTTACTTTAGACTTTTTATTCAGTATAGCATAAAATTCATGATGTATTTGACCTTCGACATCCTTTAGGACATTTGCTTTAGAGTTTTTATTCAATATAGCATAGAATTCATGATGTATTTGACCTTCGACATCCTTTAGGACATTTGCTTTTGACTTTTTATTCAATATAGCATAGAATTCATGATGTATTTGACCTTTGACATCCTTTAGGACGTTTGCGTTAGACTTTTTATTCATTATAGGATAGAATTCATGATGAATTTGACCTTCGACATCCTTTAAGACGTTTGCTTTTGACTTTTTATTCAATATAGCATAGAATTCATGATGAATTTGACCTTCGACATCCTTTTGGACATTTGCTTTTGACTTTTTATTCAATATAGCGTAGAATTCATGATGAACTTGACCTTCGACATCCTTTAGGACGTTTGCTTTTGACTTTTTATTCAATATAGCGTAGAATTCATGATGAATTTGACCTTCGACATCCTTTAGGACGTTTGCTTTTGACTTTTTATTCAATATAGCATAGAATTCATGATGTATTTGACCTTCGACATCCTTTAGGACTTTTGCTTTGGACTTTTTATTCAGTATATCATATAATTCATGATGTATTTGACCTTCAACATCCTGTAGGACGTTTGCTCTAGACTTTTCATTCAGTATAGCATAGAATTCATGATGTATTTGACCTTCGACATCCTTTAGGACGTTTGCTTTGGACTTTTCATTCAGTATAGCATAGAATTCATGATGTATTTGACCTTCGACATCCTGTAGGACGTTTGCTCTAGACTTTTCATTCAGTATAGCATAGAATTCATGATGTATTTGACCTTCGACATCCTGTAGGACGTTTGCTCTAGACATTTTATTCAATATAGCATAGAGTTCATGATGTATTTGACCTTCGACATCCTTTGGGACGTTTGCTTTTGACTTTTTATTCAATATAGCGTAGAATTCATGATGAATTTGATCTTCGACATCCTTTAGGACATTTGCTTTTGACTTTTATTCAATATAGCGTAGAATTCATGATGAATTTGACCTTCGACATCCTTTAGGACATTTGCTTTTGACTTTTTATTCAATATAGCATAGAATTCATGATGAATTTGACCTTCGACATCCTTTAGGATGTTTGCGTTAGACTTTTTATTCAGTATAGCATAGAATTCATGACACTATTTGACCTTCAACATCCTTTAGGACGTTTGCGTTAGACTTTTTATTCATTATAGGATAGAATTTGTGATGAATTTGACCTTCGACATCCTTTAGGACCTTTGCTTTTGACTTTTTATTCAATATAGCGTAGAATTCATGATGAATTTGACCTTCGACATCCTTTAAGACATTTGCTTTTGACTTTTTATTCAATATAGCGTAGAATTCATGATGAATTTGACCTTCGACATCCTTTAGGACGTTTGCTTTTGACTTTTTATTCAGTATAGCATAGAATTCATGATGTAATTGACCTTTGACGTCCTTTGGGACATTTACTTTGGACTTTTTATTCAGTATATCATAGAATTCATGATGTAATTGACCTTCGACGTCATTTGGGACGTTTGCTTTAGACTTTTTATTCAATATAGCATAGAATTCATGATGTAATTGACCTTCGACGTCCTTTGGGACATTTGCTTTGGACTTTTTATTCAGTATAGCATAGAATTCATGATGTAATTGACCTTCGACGTCCTTTGGGACATTTACTTTGGACTTTTTATTCAGTATATCATAGAATTCATGATGTAATTGACCTTCGACGTCTTTTGGGCCGTTTGCGTTAGACTTTTTATTCATTATAGGATAGAATTCATGATGTATTTGACCTTCGACATCCTGTAGGACGTTTGCTCTAGACTTTTTATTCATTATAGCATAGAATCCATGATGTTTTTGACCTTCGACATCCTTTGGGACATTTGCTTTAGACTTTTTATTCAGTATAGCATAGAATTCATGATGTATTTGACCTTCGACATCCTTTAGGACATTTGCTTTAGACTATTTATTCAGTATAGCATAGAATTCATGATATATTTGACCTTCGACTTCCCTTAGGACCTTTTTATTCTTTTTATTTAATATAGCATAAAGTTCATGACTATTTGACGTTCGACTCTTTAATATGAGACGTAAGTTTATTTATTCATCTTGAACATTTTCTTGACTGGAGTGGAGATTTGCATACAGAACCTTAGACTAGGATGTCCGAGTCCAGCCGCAGTACCTTAGGGTAGGATTGCAACAGAGTTAGCCTGATCCTTGAGTTTATTTGTGCATTTGGAGGTAAATTTATTCATGGGCAAGCTTTTCTTGCCCTGTGAAGGGAGATTTGCACACAGAATCCTGCCCTAACCTGTAGTAGGTAGTTGCGGAAGTCAAGGTTAGGCAGTTTTTAGCTGAGGACTTTGGTTATTTAAGCATTGAACAAAGCGTGAGACTCTTAAATAAGCATTTTGTGGGTCTATTCACACTGTGGTGTCCTTTACTGTTTCAACTTTCACTGTTTAAACCTTCACTGTTGAAACCTTCACTGCTCAAACCTTCACTGTTTAAACCTTCACTGCTCAAACCTTCACTGCTTAAACCTTCACTGCTCAAACCTTCACTGTTTAAACCTTCACTGTTGAAACCATCACTGCTCAGACCTTCTCCACTCAAACCTTCACTGCTCAAACCTTCAGTTTAAACCCTCACTGCTCAAACCTTCAGTTTAAACCCTCACTGCTCAAACCTTCAGTTTAAACCCTCACTGCTCAAACCTTCACTGTTTAGACCTTCACCGCTCAAACCTTCACTGCTCAAACCTTCACTGTTTAAACTGTCACCGTTTAAACCTTCACTGCTCAAACCTTCAGTGTTCAAGCCTTCATTGCTGAAACCTTCAGTGTTCAAACCTTCACTGCCCAAACCTTCACTGTTTAAACCTTCACTGCTCAAACCTTCACTGCTCAAACCTTCACTGCCCAAACCTTCACTGTTTAAACCTTCACTGTTGAAACCATCACTGCTCAAACCTTCACTGCTCAAACCTTCACTGCTCAAACCTTCAGTTTAAACCCTCACTGCCTAAACCTTCACTGCTCAAACCTTCTCCACTCAAACCTTCACTGTTTAATCCTTCACTGTTTAGACCTACACTGCTCAAACCTTCATTGCTCAAACCTTCACTGTTTAATCTGTCACTGTTTAAACCTTCACTGCTCAAACCTTCAGTGTTCAAACCTTCATTGCTGAAACCTTCAGTGTTCAAACCTTCACTGTTTAAACCTTCACTGCTCAAACCTTCATTGCTCAAACCTTCATTGCTCAAACCTTCACTGCTCAAACCCTCACTGCCCAAACCTTCACTGTTTAAACCTTCACTGCTCAAACCTTCACTGTTTACACCCTCACTGCTTGAACCTTCACTGCTCAAACCTTCATTGTTTAAACCTTCACTGCTCAATCCTTTGCTGTTTAAACCGTCACTGTTTCAACTTTCACTGTAGAAACCTTCACTGTTGAAACCTTCGCTGTTGAAACCTTCACTGCTCAAACCTTCATTGCTCAAACCTTCACTGTTTAAACCTTCATTGCTCAAACCTTCACTGTTTAAACCTTCATTGCTCAAACCTTCACTGTTTAAACCTTCATTGCTCAAACCTTCACTGTTTAAACCTTCATTGCTCAAACCTTCACTGTTTAAACCTTCATTGCTCAAACCTTCACTGCTTAAACCTTCATTGCTCAAACCTTCACTGTTGAAACCTTCATTGCTCAAACCTTCACTGTTTAAACCTTCATTGCTCAAACCTTCACTGTTTAAACCTTCATTGCTCAAACCTTCACTATTGAAACCTTCATTGCTCAAACCTTCACTGTTTAAACCTTCATTGCTCAAACCTTCACTGTTCAAACCTTCATTGCTCAAACCTTCACTGCTTAAACCTTCATTGCTCAAACCTTCATTGCTCAAACCTTCACTGTTGAAACCTTCATTGCTCAAACCTTCACTGTTTAAACCTTCATTGCTCAAACCTTCACTGTTGAAACCTTCATTGATCAAACCTTCACTGCTTAAACCTTCACTGTTTAAACCTTCATTGCTCAAACCTTCACTGTTTAAACCTTGATTGTTCAAACCTTCACTGTTTAAATCTTCATTGCTCAAACCTTCACTGCTTACAACTTCATTGCTCAAACCTTCACTGTTGAAACCTTCATTGCTCAAACCTTCACTGTTGAAACCTTCATTGCTCAAACCTTCACTGTTGAAACCTTCATTGCTCAAACCTTCACTGTTTAAACCTTCATTGCTCAAACCTTCACTGCTTAAACCTTCATTGCTCAAACCTTCACTGTTTAAACCTTCATTGCTCAAACCTTCACTGCTTAAACCTTCATTGCTCAAACCTTCACTGTTAAACCTTCATTGCTCAAACTTTCACTGTTGAAACCTTCATTGCTCAAACCTTCACTGTGTAAACCTTCATTGCTCAAACCTGCACTGTTTAAACCTTCATTGCTCAAACCTTCACTGCTTAAACCTTCATTGCTCAAACCTTCACTGTTGAAACCTTCATTGCTCAAACCTTCACTGTTGAAACCTTCGTTGCTCAAACCTTCACTGTTTAAACCTTCATTGCTCAAACCTTCACTGCTTAAACCTTCATTGCTCAAACCTTCACTGTTGAAACCTTCATTGCTCAAACCTTCACTGTTGAAACCTTCATTGCTCAAACCTTCACTGTTGAAACCTTCATTGCTCAAACCTTCACTGCTTAAACCTTCATTGCTCAAACCTTCACTGTTGAAACCTTCATTGCTCAAACCTTCACTGTTGAAACCTTCATTGCTCAAACCTTCACTGTTGAAACCTTCATTGCTCAAACCTTCACTGTTTAAACCTTCATTGCTCAAACCTTTACTGTTTAAACCTTCATTGCTCAAACCTTCACTGCTTAAACCTTCATTGCTCAAACCTTCTGTTGAAACCTTCATTGCTCAAACCTTCATTGCTCAAACCTTCACTGCTTAAACCTTCATTGCTCAAACCTTCACTGTTGAAACCTTCATTGCTCAAACCTTCATTGCTTAAACCTTCACTGTTGAAACCTTCAGTGCTCAAACCTTCACTGTTTAAACCTTGATTGCTCAAACCTTCACTGTTTAAATCTTCATTGCTCAAACCTTCATTGCTCAAACCTTCACTGTTGAAACCTTCATTGCTCAAACCTTCACTGCTCAAACCTTCATTGCTCAAACCTTCTGTTTAAACCTTCATTGCTCAAACCTTCACTGCTTAAACCTTCATTGCTCAAACCTTCACTGTTTAAACCTTCATTGCTCAAACCTTCACTGCTTAAACCTTCATTGCTCAAACCTTCACTGTTTAAACCTTCATTGTTCAAACCTTCACTGTTGAAACCATTGCTCAAACCTTCACTGTTTAAACTTTCATTGCTCAAACCTTCACTGTTTAAACCTTCATTGCTCAAACCTTCACTGTTTAAACCTTGATTGCTCAAACCTTCACTGTTTAGACCTTCATTGCTCAAACCTTCACTGTTGAAACCTTCATTGCTCAAACCTTCATTGTTTAAACCTTCATTGCTCAAACCTTCACTGCTTAAACCTTCATTGCTCAAACCTTCACTGTTGAAACCTTCATTGCTCAAACCTTCACTGCTTAAACCTTCATTGCTCAAACCTTCACTGTTGAAACCTTCATTGCTCAAACCTTCACTGCTTAAACCTTCATTGCTCAAACCTTCACTGCTTAAACCTTCATTGCTCAAACCTTCACTGTTGAAACCTTCATTGCTCAAACCTTCACTGCTTAAACCTTCATTGCTCAAACCTTCACTGTTGAAACCTTCATTACTCAAACCTTCACTGTTGAAACCTTCATTGCTCAAACCTTCACTGCTTAAACCTCCATTGCTCAAACCTTCACTGCTTAAACCTTCATTGCTCAAACCTTCACTGCTTAAACCTTCATTGCTCAAACCTTCACTGTTTAAACCTTCATTGCTCAAACCTTCACTGCTTAAACCTTCATTGCTCAAACCTTCACTGTTTAAACCTTCATTGCTCAAACTTTCACTGTTGAAACCTTCATTGCTCAAACCTTCACTGTGTAAACCTTCATTGCTCAAACCTGCACTGTTTAAACCTTCATTGCTCAAACCTTCACTGCTTAAACCTTCATTGCTCAAACCTTCACTGTTGAAACCTTCATTGCTCAAACCTTCACTGTTGAAACCTTCGTTGCTCAAACCTTCACTGTTTAAACCTTCATTGCTCAAACCTTCACTGCTTAAACCTTCATTGCTCAAACCTTCACTGTTGAAACCTTCATTGCTCAAACCTTCACTGTTGAAACCTTCATTGCTCAAACCTTCACTGCTTAAACCTTCATTGCTCAAACCTTCACTGCTTAAACCTTCATTGCTCAAACCTTCACTGCTTAAACCTTCATTGCTCAAAACCTTCACTGTTGAAACCTTCATTGCTCAAACCTTCACTGTTGAAACCTTCATTGCTCAAACCTTCACTGTTTAAACCTTCATTGCTCAAACCTTCACTGTTTAAACCTTCATTGCTCAAACCTTCACTGCTTAAACCTTCATTGCTCAAACCTTCACTGT